>JAHRHZ010000058.1:226037-315403 GCA_024137785.1 Ginglymostoma cirratum | reverse complement strand
GATGCTGCCAGACCTGCTGAGCTTTTCCAGCAACTTTGTTTTTGTTCTTGATTTACAGCTTCTGCAGTTCTTTTGGTTTTTAGTTCAAGAAGGCAGCTCATCTCCAACTTCTCAAGGGCAACTAGGGATGGGTAATAAATGCAGGTCAACCAGTGACAACGACATCCCACAAATGAATTTAAAAAGTGTATATATAATAGTTTCATGGTCAGCAATACTGGCTTTGTATTCCAGATTTACATAAATATTTGATTTTAAATTGTGAAATTGTGGTGGTGGGATATGAAGACACATCCCTTGTTCATTTGTTCCAGCCTGGAATGTTACTCCAATAACTCAAGCACTACACTACCATACACCTGCAGCTCAAAGTGAAGGCTAATGGCTCCAAAATGAAGCAGATTGAGAAGCTCCATTTAGCAAGGAAGCCAAAACACCATTTGGTGTGGCTGTCAGCCTTGAACTTTGACACTGTTTGCAGGGTGCATCTGTACAGGCAAAATCACCATCATCCTAGCAAACCTTAGGGCTGCATTGTCATTAAAGCAAGACAACTACTGGTGAATTTAACCTGAGGATCACCACACTTCAGGTGCAGGGAGAGGTTGAGAAGGAGAATCTCTGTGGTAACCTCATCTGGTGCAAGAATTGAGCCCCTGCTGTTGGCTTCACTGTGCATCACAAACCAACCCATCCAGCCAACTGAGCTAACTGACCACCGCACTATGTCATCCTGACATTACAAACTGTCATTTGGATTCACCCTAAAGACAAGCCATAAATACTCCAGAGATAAGGTCATGGAGACATCTAGTGGATCTAAAGAGAATGAGAAGATGCATTTTTATTAATGTCTTGCAATCTTGGGTCATGCGATTGTCTATCAGTCTGTTTCTCTCATCTTCCCTTCTATCTCTCTCACTCTCTCTCACACACACAGCTCTATGTTCTTTCCTACTTCTATCCATCCATCATTTCTATCTCTCTCATGCTGCAATCAGGGAGACACAGCAGCTTCAGCATCAAGGCTTAGGGAAGAGCCCCCAGTGACTATTGCCTCTAATCAGCTCCTGCACCACAATGGATTCCTGAGGCAGGATTTGTGACTCAAGTTACATGTAGGGCCAGACCAGGTAAGAGTGGCAGATTGCTTTCCCACAAAGGACATTCGTGAACCAGTTGGATTTTTTTTGTGACAATTGACAATAGTCTTACAGTCTACCATCCTGGGATGAGTATTGCATTTCAGACTTATGAATTGAGTTTAAAGTCCACCAACTGCTGTTATTGGGATTTGAACCCGTGCCTGCATAACATTAGCCTGGGCTTCTGGATTACTGTCGAGGGAGTAGTCAATGACACAAGACCACCATCTCTCCTGATGATGAACTAACAATGCCTCCTCTGTTTTTGATAAATTTGTGGTATGTGGACATAATGGCTAGACAAGCAATTGTGTGCCCAACCCTAATTAACTTTCTGAAAGAGTCAGTGGGCTGCCTTTTTGAACTGTTCGAACCGTTGCCATCCATGTGGGGTACTTACACCCAGAACGATGTCAGGGACTGCATCCCAGGATTTTGGCCATGTTGACATGAAAGAAATGGTGATTTATTTCCAAGTCAGGATGGTGCGTGGCTTGGAGGGGATCTTGCAGATAGTGGCATTCCCTTGTATCTACTGCTGTTATCCTTCTAGAGGGTAGCAGTTGTAGGTTTGGCACTATTTGAGTTGCTATCGTGCATTTTATAAAACATAAGAACTAGGAGCAGGAATAGGGAATTCAGCCCCTTGAGTCTGCCCTACCATTTAATTTGATTGTAATTGATCTCATCTTGGCCTCAGCTCATCTGTTGTGCCTGCTCCCCATAACCCTTTAGCCCATTACAAATTAAAAACCTGTCTATCTTCTCTTTTTTTTAGTGTCCAGGTGTTCATCGCAATCCATGAATTCCACGGCTTCACAATTCTTTGAGAGAAGTAATTCCTCCTCAGTGCTGTTTTATATCTGCCACCTCCTGGCATAAAATAGATAGAGTACCAATGGTGAAGGGAGCGAATGTTTAAAGTGTTAAGTGGCATCTCCATCATTGCAGGTTGCTTTGATCCGAATACTGTTGAACTTCCCAAGCTCATTTTTGACGGAGAAGGCAAGTAGAGTGTATCCCATCACATTTTGTGTTCTTTCCTTGCTCTGTAGGTGATGAAAGGGCTTATTTATCAGTAGTGCCACTCAGCAGAGGTAGCTTAATTGGGTTTCCACAGGCCAGAAAAAATTGGGAAGAGATCCAGTTTCAGTTTGCAGTTCATGAATGGGAATCACCAGGAAAGGCCCATCCATGAAGAATGGCAGAACACCACAGTTGGTACCTGTGCCTCAGCGGAGGAGAGACATTTGTGAATTGGAGGAGAGCCAATAGTTAATCAAGGCAAGAAGAGAGGACCACAAAATGAGAAACATTTTCATAGTACTCCTGTTCAATACCAACACTGCAAGAATATTTGCTTTTGAACTCTGTGCAGTTATAATGAAATTATCTTATTGTTACCTCCACTGCTCTGTTAACCCTTCGCATCTTTGTCAATCAAGAATGTAAATAATCAGTCATAAAGCAATACAATGACCTGCCTCCACTGTTTTTTGGGGAAGAAAACTCCATAAAGTAATGACCCTTACAGAGAAAAGAAATGATCTACATCTGCCCTGCCCTTAAATGGGAATACACTTACTGTTCATACTTAAGGGCAAAAGGCTAAAAATGACTTGACTCTCACTCTTATGGAAGACACATTGGCATGTAACCTTTGTCTGAACTAAATTGGCTGATATGTAAAGAAATACATCACAGCTGTTTGTGGCTGATGAAATCTCTTGAGTGATTCAAATCCTTCGCCCACTAGTCCCCTAGTTTGAGTCTCTTGTTTCAGTATTAGTTCTGTCCAAATCTCCACAGGATCTTAAATGCTTCAACAAGATCACCTCTCATTCTCATCATCTCCTGTAGATACAGATCAAAAGGCTATAGTAAAAGGCAAAAGACAATTGAGAGTGTGGAGAGGTGTTGGAGGGGGATGGTGTAGTCAACAGGTTGCATCTAGGTCAGGAAGGACAATGAAAGGAGAGATCCACCCACAACACTTTCTCTGATAATAATGTCATTGACAGAAAGAAGAATTGATCAGTTTTGCTTCCAAATTCCACCCCTTCCTTAACTTCACTGAATCCATCTTTGGCCCTTCCCTTCCCTGACGTCACTGTTTCCAATCCTGGGGAGACACTAGTCCACCAATATCCGCAACATAACCTCCAACTCCCATGTTTTCCTTGACTACACCTCCTCACACTCTTCTTCCTGCAAGGACTCCATTTCATTCTCCCAATGTGTCAGCCTTCATCATATCTTTCCCAATAATGCCAACCTCCATTGGAGTGCCTCCATATGTCCTCTTCTTTCCTCAGCTTAGGACTCCACCCCCACCTTCCCACACCCCCAACCCTGGTTGACAGGGCCCTCAGGCATGTCCAACCCAGCTTCTGTATATCTGCCCTCTCCCCTTCCCCTCCTTCCCAGAATAACAACACGGTTCTCCTTACTTTCCACCCACCAGTCTCCACATTCAAAGGATCATTCTCTGCCCTTTCTGCTAATTCCAGCAGGATGCCACCACCAAACGCATCTTCCCCTCCCCTCCACGGGTGTCATACCCTCTGTGAGACTCTAGTGCATTCCTCCATCACTTCAAATACTTCCTCGCTCCACCCCCACCACTTCATGACATTTTCCAATTCAATCGTAGAAGGTGTAATGCTTAAGAGTCATAGAGTTGTACAGCATGGAAATTGATCCTTCTGTCTAACCTGTCCATGCCTACTAGATATCCTAAATCGATCTAATCTCATTTGGTAGCATTTGGCTCATATCCCTCTAAACCCTTCCGGTTCATATGCGCATCTAGATGCCTTTTAAATGTTGTAATTGTACCAGCCTTCAACACTTCCTCTGGCAGCTCATTCCACACACACACCACCCTCTGCGTGAACATGTTACCCCTAAAGTTCCATTTATATTTTTCCCCTCTCACCTTCAACCCATGCCCTTTAGTTTTGGACTCCCCTACCTTGGGAAAAAAATCCTTGGTTGTTCATTTTATCCATGCCCCTCATGATTTTATAAACCTCTATAAGGTCACCCCTCAGCCTCCGAAGCTCCAGGGAAAATAGCCCCAACCTGTTCAGCCTCTCCCTATAGCTCAAACCCTCCAACCCTGGCAACATCCTGGTAAATCTTTTCAGAACTGTTTCAAGTTCCACGTCATCTTTCCTATAGTAGGGAGACCAGTATTCCAAAAGTGGCCCGATCAGTGTCCTGTACAGCCGCAACATGGTGCCCTTTCACCTCTTCAGTCCTTACTGTCCAAGGCCCTAAACACACTTTCCTGGTGAAGCAACATTTCACTTTTCCTTCTTCCAATCCAGTCCTACTGTGTTCACTGCCCACAATGTTCTCTGCTTTACACTGGGGAGACCAAACACAGGATGAGTGACCAATTTGCAGAATACCTCTGCTTTCTTTTCCTAAGAACATTGGAATCAAAACATTAACTCTGTTGCTCTCTCCACAGATCTGACCAGACACACAGGTTTTTTTTCCAGCATTTTCTGCTTTTACATTCAAATTTCCAGGATATCCTGTATCTGACTCAATGGGACCAGTTTCAGGACTGAGTCAGGGACAGTCACTGTCCCTTCAGTCACTGACTGAAGGAATTTACACATGGAATTCCAGGAAAGGCAGGAATGGATTTTGGAAGCATAGCACTTGCTGAGCAGAGAGGAGGAAACAGCTTGCAAAGTTACACGGCCTCAACTGTTGTCTGTCTGGTGAGGATGGAAGATTTGTAGGGAGATGCAAACTGTTATAAAGAGAGAAAAGTTTGAGATATCACACGCAAAGTAAAGCCATTTCCATGCTTTTCTTCACATTCATTTGTGCCTCAGTGCCATTGGAAGTTGACCACTACCTGTTCTGTGTGTTTATTCCTATCCCTAGAGAAGAAAGTAAAAGGCGTGTGACAAATTCTAAATGTAAGTTGTTTTCCTGTCAGTCTCGTTATTGTTTGGTTTTATATTTTAAAAATTAGTCATTTCCTTTATGGTACCACAGAATTGCATTTTCTGTTTGTGGTGCTGAAGGCTCTGATTCATTCAAAAGATTTGATCAGCCACAAGTAGCTGTGATGTATTTGTTTACATGCTTCATAATTTATTTCAGAGAAGGATAAAGTGGTGATGTAATTTCCATGTTCAGAGACCATGTCATTCGCCTACAAGTTTTAACTCAGAGCGTAAATTTATTTCCCACTCGCTGCCAAAGATCTTGTGTCACTTATCTAGCATATCAGGAAAAGTGCAAACGCTGCTGATGGAAATTAGGTGCCTCGCCGACCCTCAGAGGATTCAGGCCAACAGTAGGACAAAAGGGTGGCTCAGACGATTTAGGAAAGGCAATAATGGCAGGCAGAATATTGCCACTGCTGAAAATATAATGCAAAAACAGAAAATGCTGAAAATACTAAGCCAGTCTGGCAGAATCCATGGAGATAGGGAAAAAGATACCTTTGTTAATTGCACTGGCTGATCTTATAAAGCTCATTGCATTTGCATTTACATGTGAGATATCATGTTCTGCCATAGACCATCAACTTAGCAACATCTTTGGATACGTGAATGAATGAATGAATGAATGAATTAGCTTTATGGTCACATACTCAAATGAGTACAGTGACAAGTTTATAGGTCACCACTTACAGCACCATCTCAGGTACAAAGGTACCTAGGTACAGCTTCTTCAGTCACAAGATTAGATACAGTGTAACAGTGTCACCAACACGCACACATACACTATCTGAGGTAGAGTATCTAGGTACAGTCCTTAGATACAGAATAGCCTTTGTTCAGGGTCTGGTCCAGTAGCACAGACATATGGAGCTTGGGTGGTATGACAGATGCCATTAACAAAGACGACTTTGCGAGGAGTGATTGTTGATTGGTAGGTACACATGCTGGTCACATTGGATCTAGCACTGAGTCCTGTGGGTATCCAATGTCCAGTATTCTCCATTTACTTCTCCCTTGTCCTTGGTGGACTCTAAATCTTCTCTTGCAAATGTGCTCTTCGCCAAGTCGGCAGCTCTCTGGACAGCCTTAGGAGAAGACCAAAGTACCACTGTATTATAGGCAGCTGTGAGTTCCAGTAGCTCTTTGCCTGCTTTCAGATTCTTTCGGGAAGCATTTTCAATGTAGGTGGTGAGGGTAGGAATTTGATCTTGTGTGTTACAGAAACCAGGCAGTCAACTTTATGAATGGTCTCTACTCACAGATAAATCAAGTTGAATCTCTCCAAAACGATATCCAGCGTACTGCACCTCCATTATGCCAGTGCCAGAAAAGAACAGCATATTGAGATAGATTGTCAGAGATAATGACTTGATCTCAATCAAACATAAACGAGAGAGACACAGAGACAATGTGAATCACAACAGGAAGTATCTGGTTACCACCCCCATCCTAACTTCCTGTCTTTGTAAACAATCACTCTCTCCCACACCCACACTCAGATGAATACTCCCAACTTCCACTATATTATGACCTGTTAATCCACTATCTGCATTGCATCTTGACCCTCCATATTTGGCAAACTTCCCAAGCAAAATCTACCAGCTGACTCCCTCGGGAGCAAGCAACAGGAAACTCAGGAAGTCCAAGCCAGTTCAATGTGACACACTCCATCTGTTGAAAAGTTGGCTTAAAACTACCAAAAATTCATTTCTAAACTTTGTCTCGCTAAATGTTGATTGGAACTTTCCAGAAATTCTTGTAAACTTAGATCATGTTATTGATTTTATTTAATCCAGCTGAGTCCATATTGAAGAGCAAATAACAAGCAATAGCTTGTATATATGACTTGTGATGCTATAAAATGACTTGTGATCACTCTTCATCTTTTGTGGACATTGCGACGATAACTAACAAGCTCTTTCCCTAGAGCAAGACACCAGATCATGTTGAAGAAAGTCACCATAGTTCTGGGATTAGGCTTCTAGATTAGGTGCAGGCATGTCAAAAGCTCATGAAAATCCATGGCTGGCAGGATCTTTGACATGGAGTTCTTCCATTTTCACAGGTCTTCCCCTTTCTGTAGCTTCTGCTCAAATGATTGTCATGTTGCAAGCCTAGTGGGATTTCAAGAAAAATCTCCCATGTCTTTTGTGTTGACAATGAAGACTTTGGGCCACTAACTTCTCCTGCCTCCCTGAACAGATACAACTGCTCACTGCAAACCCACAATGTCAGCTGTGTCAGCCATGGCTCAGTTGGTAACACTCTTTAGTGTCAGAAAGTTGAGCATATAAGTCACATTCTAAAGACCTGAGCACAAAGATACGGTTGCAGTGATTGTAACGAGGTCAGCCAGGTAGACCTCATAGAATATGAGTTCCCTGATTGGAGCTGTTAACCTGGTCCAATCAGGGAGCCCTGGCTGACAGATATAAACAGGAGTGTCAGAGATAATGTTCACTCTGAGAGCTGGCTCCGATGGAACCAGACCAGTGTCGAGCACTACGCATGTGCACATAAAGGATGACTTGGTGACAGATACCGGCCTCTGTGGAGTTATTTCAGAGGCAACGAGAGAAAAAAATATGCTCCTGAAGAAATTCACTCAAAACAGTCATCTTTGAACTGAGGTAAGCATTTCTGACATCATGCAATTATTTGGACAGCTTGACTCATTCAATTCTAACGTCGAAGACTGGGCCCAATATGTGGATTCTTTCTGAAGAAGGATCCCAACCCAAAATGTCAACTTTCCTGCTCCTCTGATGCTGCCTGGCCTGCTGTGTTCCTTCAGCTCCACACTGTGTTACCTGTGGGAAAAAAATGGTATTTTTTCTGAGCAAATGACATTGAGGCAGATGAAAAGTAACAAGTAATTCTCGTGACAGCTTGTGGACCCACAGCTTTTTCAGTTATTAGGAGCCTAACTTTCCCTGAGGCAGCAGATATTAAAACCTTTCAAGGGTTGACAGATTTGCTCAAGGAATATTACAACCCCAAGCCTCCTCTAATTCTGAGATGCTACAGGTTTTACTTGGCAATTGGAGAACCAGGGGAATTGGTGTCAGGACTTTTGATGAGGATAAGAAGACTGGAAGAGGCATGTGATTTTGGCTTAACCTTTAATGAGATGCTGAGAGACCATTTGGCTTGTGACATTATTGATATAACCGAGAAAAAGTGCCAACTAGCAGAAGCCCAGCTGGACTTCAAACAGGCACTACAACTGACTTTGTCATTGGAAAATGTAGCAAATGGATCATATGAGTTACAGGGTATTCTGATGGAAGTGGACACTCTCGCCAGGCTGCCTGAGCTTGCGGAACACCACATGAGTGAAGGCAATTGCATAGCCACATTCAGGACATTGATTGTATGATTGATTGATTTAATGTGGTCACACGTTTTTCATGCTATACAGGCAGATCATACCATATAAAGTGCATCTGGGTAGCAGAACAGAGTGTGAAATAGTGTTACAGCTATGGAGAGGGTGCTGAGAGAGAGAGATCAGAATTAACATTTGAGAGATCTATTTAAAAGTTGGATAACAGCGCGGAAGAAGCTGTTCTTGAATCTGTTCATATGTGTAGTCAAGCACTTATACCTTCTGCCTGACTCAAGAGGGTGGAAGAGTATAACTGGGATGGGAGGGGTCTTTGATTATATTGATTGCTTCCCATGGCAGTGGGAAGTATAGATGGAGACAGTGGATGGAAGGCTGGTTTACTTGATGGACTGGGCTGTGTTTATGACTCTCTGTAGTTTCTTGCACACTTGGGAAGAGCAGTTGCCAAACCACACGGTGATGCATCCAGATAGAATGCTCGTAAGAGTCCTTGAGGACATTCCATATTTCCTTAGCCTCCTGAGGAGGTAGAGGTGTTGTACTTTCTTGGCCATTGTTTCAATGTAGGTGGACTAGGACGGATTGTTGGCGATCATCACTCTCAGGAACATGACATTCTTATACCACCTCCACCTCAGCACCATTGATGTAAATAGGGGCATGTTCTCCACTCCACTTCCTGAGATCAATGACCAGCTCCTTTGTTTTGCTGACACCAATGGAGAGATTAATGTCTTTAGGCCATATCACTAAGAACTCAATCTCCTTCCTGTATTCTGTCTTGTCATTGTTGGACATAAGATGGCAGTGTCATCAGCAAACTTGCAAATGGAGTTGTGGTCGAATTTGGCCACACAGTCGTGAGTGTACAAGAAGTATGGTAGGGGCTGGGTTGCACACTACCGGTGTTGAGGATCATGGTGAAGGAGATGTTTCACCTACTCTTATTGATTGCGATGAATGGATCAGGAAGTCGAGGATCCAGTTACAGAGGGGCCAGCCGAGACCCAGGTCTCGAGTTTAGAGATGAACTTGTTTTGAATTATGGATGTTGGAGGTGGAGCTGTGGTCAATAAGTAGGAGCTTGTTGTAGATGTCCTTGTTATCTAGATGTTCCAGGGATGAGTATGGGGCCAGGGAAACAGTATCTGCTGCAGACCTTTGTATCGGTAGACGAATTGCAAAGGATCAATGCAGACAGGAGTGGACGTGAGCCACGACTAACTTCTTGAAGCACTTCGTAATTATGGAGGTCAGAGACAAAAGGCGGTAGTGATGGAGGCATGGTGCATGATTTTTCTCTGGCGCTGGAATGATGGTAGTTTTCTTGAAGCAGGTAGAGACTTTACAGCATAGTAAGGAGAGGTTAAAGATGTCTGCAAATACTCCTGCCAGCTAATCCGCACAGGATCTGAGGGCACGGCCAGGGAATCCATTTGGTTCACTCGAAAGGAGGTCAATCTAATGTCTGAGGCAGTGACCATGGCATTCGGTGCACCCAAGGCTGCTGGGGTAGGTGACATTGTTTCATGGACATATCCTGAACAGAGGGACCCCAGGTCAAGCAACAGTAAAACAAGGCCAGGCCTCAGCTGCATGGCTAACATTGTCTTCAGGATCCAGGCCAGCAAGCCATTATAGTTGCTGCCGGTACTTGAGACAGCAAAAGTGCCCCATTATGCCCGAGTTGAGTAAGAGAACTCAAAGGCTGGTATCCAGGAGAATGCACACCCTGGAAACCCCACCTACATTTGACTTGGAAAAGTTAAATTCCTGAGTGGCATTCAAATCACAACCCCGACCCGAAACGTCACCTTTCCTGCTCCTCTGATGCTGCCTGGCCTGCTGTGTTCCTCCAGCTCCAAACTGTGTTATCTCAATCAATGTAAGCATCTGGTTAAATGGTCTCCCAGTTTGAATGGAGGTTGATGCCTCCCTATACGGTATCGGGGTGGTATTGGCTCACAGAGGGCCCAAAGGTGAGTGCTTCCAGACTTCGGCTGATGCAGAGCGCAAATCCGCTCAAGTAGAGAAGGAAGGTTTGGCGGTGATGTTTGGTGTGAGAAAGTTCCACCAGTACTTTTACAGACGCAAATTTGTAATAGTAACAGACCACAAATCCCAGCTAGGGCTACTCACAGAGGGCAAGGCTGTGCTGCCCTTAGCTTCAGTGGTGGGCTCTCATTCTAAGTGCATACAATTATAAGCTGGAACACCCTCCAAGACGCCAAGTAGCAAATGCAGATGCCTTGAACCACCCATAAGAGATAATAGATACTGCAGATGCTGGAGAATCCGAGATAACAAGGTGTGGAGCTGGATGAACACAGCAGGTCAAGCAGCATCATAGGAGCAGGAAAACTTGACGTTTTGGGCCTAGACCCTTCATCAGAAATGGGGGAGGGGAAGAGGGTTCTGAAATAAATAGGGAGAGAGGGGGAGGCGGAAAGAAGATGCATAGAGGAGAGGATAGGTGGAGTGGAGGCAGACAAGTCAAAGAGGTGGGGATGGAGCTAGTAAAGGTGAGTGTAGGTGGGGATGTAGGGAGGAGATAGGTCAGTCCAGGGAGGATGGACAGGTCAAGGGGGCGGGATGCGGTTAGTAGATAGGATGTGGGGGTGTGGCTTGAGGTGGGAGGAGGGGATAGGGTAACCACCTAGTAACCGATATCCATTTCAAGCCCACCGACTCCCACAGCTACCTAGAATACACCTCCCACCCACCTTCCTGCAAAAATGCCATCCCCATTCCCAATTCCTTCGCCTCCGCCGCATCTGCTCCCAGGATGAGGCATTCCACTCCTGTACATCTCAAATGTCCTCATTCTTCAAGGATCGCAACTTCCCCCCGACAGTGGTTGAGAACACCCTCGACCGTGTCTCCCGCATTTCCCGCAACTCATCCCTCACACCCCGTCCCCGCAATAATAACCAAAAAAGAATCCCCCTCGTCCTCACATACCACCCCACCAACCTCCGGATCCAACGCATCATCCTCTGACACTTCCACCATCTGCAATCCAACCCCACCACCAAAGATATTTTTCCCTCCCCACCCTTGTCTGCTTTCCGGAGGGACCACTCTCTCCGTGACTCCCTTGTCCGCTCCACACTCCCCTCCAGCCCCACCACACCCGGCACGTTTCCCTGCAACCACAGGAAGTGCTACATCTGCCCCCTCACCTCCTCCCTCACCCCAATCCCAGGCCCCAAGAAGACTTTCCACATCAAGCAGATGTTCACCTGCACATCTGCCAATGTGGGATATTGCATCCGCTGTACCCGTTGTGGCTTCCTCTACATCGGGGAAACCAAGCGGGGGCTTGGGGACTGCTTTGCAGAACACCTGTGCTCAGTTCGCAACAAACAACTGCACCTCCCCAGTCGCGAACCATTTCAACTCCCCCTCCCATTCCTCAGATGACATGTCCATCCTGGACCTCCTGCAATGCCACAATGATGCCACCCAAAGGCTGCAGGAACAGCAACTCATATTCAGCCTGGGAACCCTGCAGCCCAATGGTATCAATGTGGATTTCTCAAGCTTCAAAATCTCTCCTCCCCCAACCGCATCCCAAAACCAGCCCAGCTGGTCCCCGCCTCCCTAACCTGTTCTTCCTCTCACCTATCCCCTCCTCCCACCTCAAGCCCCACCCCCATCTCCTATCTACTAACCTCATCCCGCCCCCTTGACTTGTCCATCCTCCCTGGACTGACCTATCTCCTCCCTACCTCCCCACCTACACTCACCTTTACTGGCTCCATCCCCGCCTCTTTCACTTGTCTGCCTCCTCTCCACCTATCGTCTCCTCTATGCATCTTCTTTCCGCCTCCCCTTCTCTCCCTATTTATTTCAGAACCCTCTTCCCCTCCCCCATTTCTGATGAAGGGTCTAGGCCCGAAACGTCAAGCTTTCCTGCTCCTATGATGCTACTTGGCCTTCTGTGTTCATCCAGCTCCACATCTTGCCTTGAACCACCTCCTGCCGGCAGATACACCACCAATGGTGCTGTCACTGGAAAAGTCCATTCTGGTTTAAAACTTTCTGGGCACCTTTCCAGTCACCACTGACAATATCAGAGCATGGACACAAAAAGATCCGATCTTGGCAGAACAAAAACAGCTGATGGGGTAAACAAAAGGGCCATCACAACCAAAACTGAAACCTTTCTGGACCTGGCAAGACCAGATGACTGTAGAGCATGGCATATTATTATGGAGAGAAAGAGTGATTGTCCCGAGTAAAGGGCACCACCACATACTGGCTGACGTCCAACAGGGTCATCCAGGGGTTTCCGATATGAAGATGGCGGCAAGAAGTTATGTCTGGTGGCCAGGATTGGATGCAGACATAGCTGCATTAGTGGGGCAGTGCCCAGAGTGCCAACAAGGACAAATCTTACTGCCAGCAGCTCCCCCATTACAACGGGCTCCGTAGGCATGACAGAGAAATTACGCACCAAAAAAACCTTAGTCCTAGACACTACCGACCTAGAGTGGACAACAGACTTAGAACGAACCATTAACATGAGTAAACAGATAACAAGAGCCAAGAAAAGGCAGATCCTACAAGAAAAATGAGCCACACTAACCCACTAAAAGGACAACCAGAGGTCAGACACTTGGATGAGAAAGCTTTCAGACGGGAAACTAACAGACACAGAGAAAGCTGTGCTAATATGCAGACTGAACTACAACCACAGAGACACCAACAGAACAGAATGTCTAGCCACACTGGAAGCCACACTGAAGACCAACAGCATAACTGAGGAAACACAACAAGCCATAAGACGGACAGTTGTCCCGACACTGAGCAGAAGCAGCGACACTCTCAACACAACAGAAAGGAAAGCCCTAGGAGGATTGAGAAAAGACAAAAACATCATAATCCCACCAGTGGACAAAGGGCACATGACAGTAATACTAAACAAATGGGGCTATCTCACTAAAGCACGGACGCCACTAGCAGACACAAACACATACCGGCAAGTGCAAATAGACCCGACACTGCAGCTGTGTAATTGAATAATCAACACACTAAAGAGACTCAAACAGGCCGGACAAATCAACAAAACCGACTACCTAAAAATGAAACCAGAAGGGACAAACACCCTTCGATTCTACAGCCTCCCAAAGGCACCCCTCAGACCCATTGTCTCCCTCCCAGACACACCTACATACAAGTTCGCCAAGGAGTTACAACGAAGACTAAAGCACCTCATCGGCAAGTCACCCCACTCAATCCAATCAACCCAGGAGCTCCTCAATTCCCTCAAGGACATAAGAATAGACGATGAGGAGGCCATGGTGTCATTTGACGTTACTGCCCTATTCACATCAATTGACATACCACTGGCAACACTACAAAAAGAACGAGGCCCGAGTGACACCATCTCCGCAGACAACATGCTGAAACTACTGGACCTATGCCTCACCGCCCACTTTACCTTTAATGGCCAAATCTATGAACAGATCAACGGAACGCCTATGGGGTCACCTATCTCCGGACTAATAGCAAAAGCAGAGACTCGAAAGCATGGCCCTTACTCAAATCCAACACAAACTATGGATCCGATTCATGGATGACACTTGCATCATCATCAAATGGACTAAACTAGAGGAGACACACCAACTGATAAACAATACTCTCACCGGCATCAAATTCACCAGGGAAGAGGAAAAGAACAAACAGCTCCCATTCCTGGACATCATGGTGGAACGCAGGGCCAATGGGGAATTCCTGACAAGGGGACACAAAAAAGCCACACACACTGAATTTCAACAGTAACCACCCCGACACCAGCATAAAAAGATGCTTGAAAACAATATTTAACCAAGAGACAACACACTGTAGCAACCCAGAACCATGCCAAAATGAAGAAGAGTACCTCCACCAAGTATTTAAGGACAACAGATCCCCAAACAGCTGGGTCCGACAATGCCTATCACACGAACAACAACAGGAAGATACTGCACGCCCTAACATACTCATCACACTACCATACATCAAGAACATATCCGAACTGACCACAAGACTCCTATGACCATTGAGCATCAGAGTAGCGCACAAACCCACGTCAACCCTACACCAACTGCTAACTCAAACCAAAGACACCTTACCCACTATGGACATAACCAAGGTAATATACAAAATTCTATGCACAAACTGCTACAAACAGCTACAAACATTAAATTGGACAGACAGGAAGAAAATTGCCCACAAGAGTACATGAACACCAACAAGCAACAAAAGGACGTGACCAATACTCACTCATCTCCATTCAAACGGATAAGGAGAACCATCAGTTCAATTGGGACAACACCAGGATCCTAGGCCAGGCCAAACAGAGACAAGCACAGGAATTCCTAGACGCCTGGTTCTCCACCAAAAAGGCCATCAACAAACACGTAGAGCTCGACCCCATATACACTCCACTGCGAAGGAAAACCGAAGTGAGATAATCCCGCTCAACAGACTCCAGAGTTTAAATAACAGGCAGGAAAACACAACGGCACTTCCTCAGAGGCTGCACTGATGATGTTACCCAGCGCGGTAACGAAATGTCTGTGAACTAACAAACCAGCTCAGCGAGCCAACCAACCACAACATCCCCCATATTTGTGGGAATGGCTGGGTAAAACCTGGACTCAATTACATGTTGACTATGCAGGACCTTTCATGGGCTCAACATTCTTAGCTCATTGTAAACGCCCAGTCAAAGTAGTTGGACATGTATAGAGTTCATTCATCAAAAATAGGGACAACAATAGAAAAAGTGCAAGTGTCTTTTACAATACCTCCCAGGGGCTGTTGGTTACAGACAACGGGCCATCATTAACCAGCAGGGAATTTGAGCATTTCTTAAAGTCGAATGGCATTCGGCATATAAGGACGGCTCCATACCATCCATCGCCCAATGGTCCTGTGGAAAGAGCCGTCCAAACTTTGAAGGCAGGGTTAAAGAAACAGCCTACAGCTTCACTAGATACCAAACTGTCCTGGTTCCTGTTTGATTATCAGACCATCCCTCTTGCAAACACAGGGATAGCAGCTGCAGAGTCGTTAATGGGGGGACGAGTCTGCACCTGACCTTCCTGGAGCTGGGTTGGTGGGGGCAGGGGGCGCAGGATTCGTGAAATGACATCAGGAATGCCAATACTGGGCACAAGACTCCTCTAAGTGAAAGAGACAGTTTAACTCAGGGGATGAAGTTTGGTGCTGGAACCACAAGAATGGACCTGCATGGGTAAGATGTGTGGTCGACATGAGGCCAGGTCCCATGACGTATAAAGTTTGGGTAGGTGAGACGGTCCTGAACAAGCACATGGACCACGTGAAAGCTTCAACCTCACAAACGGGGCAGAAGCAAAACATACCTGGTCCCCCAGAGCAGCCAGAAAGGCTATGCAAACCCGTGGCTTCTCCCTATTTGTCTAGCGCCGAAGAAACCTCGGAGTCTGAGGATATCGCAGCCTCCATGCCTTTATTGCCTGAAGAAGAAGATGAATTTCTTCCAAGACGCTCCGGGTGTAACAGTTGGGCTACGGTCTGCTGAACGTTGGCTGAGTCAGAGGAACTGGGCCCATTGCAAAAATGCCCTAGGAGAGGCTACAAGAAAAATGACAGGCCTACACCCCCTGGACTTAGAAGCGGAGGCTAAGAGACCACTATGTGGAACACCTACACTCAGTTCGTGACAAATGACAACACCTCCCAGTCACGAACCACTTCAACTCACCCTCCCACTCCTTGAACAACATGTCCATCCTGGGCCTCCTCCAGTGCCACAACGATGCCACCCGAAGGCTGGAGGAACAGCACCTCATATTCCGCCTGGGAACCCTGCAGCCCAATGGTCTCAATGTGGACTTCACAAGCTTCAAAATCTCCCCACCCCCAACCTCATCCCCATCTCGTCCGTGCCTCCTTGACCAATCCATCTTTTCTCCCACCTATCCACTCCTCCACTTCACTGACCAACCCCCACTCCACCTCCTACCTACGAGCCTCATCCACGCCTCCTTGATCTGTCCATCTTCCCTCCCACCTACCCACACTTCCCTCCTCACTGACCAACCTCCATCCCCACTCCCTACTTCACTCACCTTTACTGGCTTCATCCCTGCCTCAGTTGCTTGACCTTTTTCATGAATCTAGCGTTAGTCAACTGTACATGTTGATACAGGTCTAGATAAAAGTAATTAACATAAGGCTCATACATATGCGTGGCCCAAGTTAGGAAAAAGTGTGATAAATTTATCAGCCAACAGAAAACAAATTAGTGAAACACGTTTTTTTAAAATTCATTTTGTGGGATGTGGGTGCCGCTGGCTGGCCAGCATTTCTTGCCCATCCCTAGTTGCCCTTGAGAAGGTGGTTGTGAGCTGTCTTCTTGAAGCACTGCAGGTCACCTGCTGTAGGTTGACCCACAATGCCATTAGGGAGGGAATTCCAGGATTTTAACCCAGTGATAGTGAAGGTACGGCGATATATTTCCAAGTCAGGATGGTGAGTGGCTTTGAGGGGAACTTGAAGGTGGTGGGTTTTCCCATATATCTGCTGCCCTTGTCCTTCGAGATGGAATTGGTCATGGAATTGGAAAGTGCTATCTGAGGAGCTTTGGTGAATTTCTGCAGTGAATTTTGTGGATAGTACACACTACTGCTACTGATCGTCAGTGGTGGAGGGAGTGAATGCTTGTGGATGTAGTGCCAATCAAGCGGGCTGTTTTGTCCTGGATAGTGTTAAGCTTCTTGAGTGTTGTTGGGACTGCACTCATCCAGGCAAATGGGGAGTATTCCATCACACTCCTGACTTGTGCCTTGGAGATGGTGGACAGGCTTTGAGGAGTGAGGAGGTGAGTCACTCACTGCAGTATTCCTAGCTTCTGACCTGATCTTGTAGTCATTGCATGTATGTGGTGAGTCCAATTGAGTTTCTGGTCAATGATAATTCCCAGGATGTTGATAGTGGAGGATTCAATGATGGTAAGACCGTTGAATGTCAAGGTGCTGTAGTGAGGTTATCTGTTACTGGTGATGGTCATAGCCTGGGATTTGTGTGGCACAAATGTTACTTCCCACTTGTCAACCCTTGGGTCTGGGTCTGGGTGGGATAGGTCTGGGAGGGATGGGTCTGGGTGGGATACTCTGTGGGTTGGTGTGGGCTTGCCGAAGGGCCTGTTTCCATACTGTAGGGATTTGATGAATTCTATGAAAAAAAACCCCAAGACTCGTTATTGTGCAGATCTTGTTGCATTTGAACAGACAGCTTCAGATCTGAGGAGTCACAAATGGTGCTGAACATTGTGCAATATTGGCAAACATCCCCACCTCTGACCTTATGATGGAGGGAAAGTCATTGATGAAGCGGCTGAAGATGTTTGGACCAAGGACACTACCCTGGGGAACTCCTGCAGAGATGTCCTGGAGCTGAGATGACTGATCTCCAACAGCCACGACCATCTTGTGTCAGATACGACTCACAGCACCAGAGAGCTTGGTTCCTGATACCCATTGATTCCAGTTTTGCCAGAGGTCCTTGATGCCACACTCGGTCGAATGCAGCCTTGATATCAAGGGCTGTCACTCTCACCTCACCTCTGGAATTCAGTTCTTTTGTCATGTTTGAATGAAGGATGTAATGAGGTTAGTAGCTGGGTGGCCCTGGTGGAACCCAAATGGTGCATCACTGAGCAGCTTATTTCTGAGCAGGTGCTGCTTGATAGCACTGTTGATGACACCTTCCATCACTTTAATGATGATCGAGAGGAGACTCATGGGGCGGTAATTAGCCGGGTTGGATTTGTCCTGCCTTTTGTGTACAGGACATACTTGGGCAATTTTCCACATTGTCGGGTAGATGCCAGTGTTGAAACCTTACTGGAACAGCTTGGCTAGGGGAGCGGCAGGTTCTGGAGCACAGGTCTTCAGTACTATTGCAAGAATGTTGTCAGGGCCCATAGCATTTGCAGTATCCAGTGTCTCCAACCATTTCTTGATATCACATGGAGTGAATCAAATTGGATGAAGACCGGTACCTGTATTGTTGGGGACCACTGGAGGAGGCCGAGATGGATCGTCCACTCAGCACTTCTGGCTGAAGATTGCTGCGAATGCTTCAGCCTTATCTTTTGCACTGATGTGCTGGTCTCTTCTATCATTGAGGATGGGGATATTTGTGGACCCTCCTCCAGTGAGTTGTTTAATTATCCATCACCATTCACGGCTGGATGTGGCAGGACTGCAGACCTTAGGTCTGATCTGTTGGTTGTGGGCTCACTTAGCTCTGTCTATGACTTGCTGCTTTTGCTGTTTGGCGTGCAAGTAGTCCTGTTGGTGGCTTCACCAGGTTGACACCTCATCTTCAGGTATCCCTGGTGCTGCTCCTGGCATGCTCTCTCACACTACCCAAACGAAGCAAGGTTGATCGCCTGGCTTGATGGTAATGGTTGAGTGGGGGATATGCCGGGCCATGAGGTTACAGATTGTGCTGGAGTACAATTCTAGGGTGACTCAGTGGTTAGCACTGCTGCCTCACAGCACCAGGTACCCAGGTTCAATTCCAGCCTCAGGCAACTGTCCGTGTGGAGTTTGCACATTCTCCCTCTGTCTGTGTGGGTTCGCTCCGGTGTCCTCCCTGGACTGACCTAACTCCTCACCTTTACTGGCTCCACTCCTACCTCTTTGACCTGTCTGTCTTCCAGCCACCTCTCCCTATTTATTTCAGAAACCCCTCCCCCTCCCCCATTTCTGGAGAAGGGTCTCGGCCCGAAACGTCAGCTTTCCTGTTCCTCCAATGCTGCTTGGCCTGCTGTGTTCATCCAGCTCTACACCTTGTTATCTTAGTATCTTCCTGGTTTAATTCATGTAATAGGCACCTTCTGACCCAATGTTTCAGGTATCCATTGTCTTTAAATACCTGGAAGAGGTATTCTTCTTCTTCTCGGCATAGCTCTGTGCTGTTGTAGTGTGTTGTTGCCCGTTTAAATAACGTTCTCACGCAACTTTGTTTGTGTGTGTTAGGGTGGTTGCTGTTGAAATTCAGTACTTGGTCACTGTGTGTGGCTTTGCTGTGTACCTTCGTTAGGAATTCTCCATTTATCCTGCGCTACATGGATAAGGAGAACTGTGGGTGTTGCATCTGTGCATGACAGTATCAGTAAGAGTGACCACCACACAGTCCTTGTGGAGACGAAGACCCGCCATCGTGTTGCGTGGCACTGTCACCGTGCGAAATGGGACAGAGTTTGAACAGATCTAGCCACTCAAGCCTAGGCATCCATGAGGTGCTGTATGCCATCAATAGCAGCCGAATTCAAGCATTCCTACAGTGTGGAAACAGACCCTTCGGCCCAACAAGTCCACACCAACGCTCAGAGCACCCACCCAAACCCATTCCCCATAATCCGAACCATTTCAGCTCCCCCTCCTACTCCTTAGACGGCACGCGCATCCTAGGCCTCCTGCAGTGCCACAACGATGCCACCCGAGGGTTGCAGGAACAGCACCTCATATTTCACTTGGGAACCCTGCAGCCCAAATGGTATCAATGTGGACTTCACAAGATTCAAAATCTCCCCTCCCCCGACCGCATCCCAAAACCAGCCCAGCTCATCCCCGCCACCCTAACCTGTCCTTCCTCCCACCTATCCCCTCCTCCCACCTCAAGCCCCACCCCCATCTCCTATCTACCAGCCTCATCCCGCCCCCTTGACCTGTCCATTGTCCCTGGACTGACCTATCCCCCCCTAACTCCCCACCTACACTCACCTTTACTGGCTCCACCCACGCCTCTTTGACCTGTCTGTGTCCTCTCCACCTATCTTCTTCTTTATCCATCTTCTATCCACCTCCCCCTCTCTCTCTATTTATTTCAGAATCCCCATCCCCTTCCCTTCCCCCATTTCTGAAGAAGGGTCTAGACCTGAAACGTCAGCTTTCCTGCTCCTCCGATGCTGCTTGGCCTGCTGTGTTCATCCAGCTCTACACCTTGTTATGTCAGATTCTCCAGCATCTGCAGTTCCTACTATCTTAGGAAGATACTATATGCCCCGACACACTCATCACGCTACTTTACATTAGGAACACATCGGAACTGACCAAAGACTCCTATGACCACTGGGTATCAGAGTAGCATACAAACCCGCATCAACCCCACGACAACTGTTCACCTGAACCAAAGACCCACTCCCCACTATGGACAAGACCAATGTCATATACAAGATTCCCTGCAGAGACTGTGACAAACACCACATTGGACAAACAGGAAGGAAATTAATAGCAAGGGTACACGAACATCAATTGGCTACAAAAAGACACGACCAATACTCACTCATCTCTATCAACATGGATAAGGAGAACCACCAATTCGACTGGGACAACACCAAGATCCTGGGACAAGCAAAGCAGAGACAAGCACGGGAATTCCTAGAAGCCTGGTACTCCATGAAGAAAGCCATCAACAAACACATAGAGCTCAACTCCATATACACTCCACTGCGAAGGAAAACCAAAGTGAGGTAATCCCGCTCAACAGACTCCAGAGTTTAAATAACAGGCGGGAAAACACAACAGTGCTTCATCGGAGGCTGCACTGATGATTTTATCCAGCACGACAACGAAACGTCTGTGAAACAATGAACCAGTTCAGCGAGCTAACCAACTACAATAACTGGCCTTTAGTTTCTGGTTTCCGGCCACCCTCCTTTCTTAAACAAAGCTGTTATACGAGCCACTTTCCACCCCTCTGAGGCCCTCCCTGATTGCAGTAATTTTTGAAAGATCACCACCAATGCCCTTACAATCTCCTCAGCAATCTCCTTCAAAGGTTTGGTGTGTGGTCTGTCTGGTCTGGGTGATTCATTCAACGTCAGACTTTTTGGCTTCCCCAGCACCTTCTCCTCAGTGATGGCCATTACACTCACCTCTGCCCCCTGACTCTCTTGAAGATCTGGTATTCTGCTGGTGTCTTCCACTGTGGAAACTGATAGAAAGTGCCTATTCAAGTCCTCGGCCATTTCTTCGTTTCCTGTTACTTGTTCTCCCACCTCATTTTCCAGCGTTCCAATGTCCACTCTTGTCTCTCACCTTATAGATATCTAAAAAAACTCTTGCAATCTTCTTTTATATTACTAACTGACTTACACTCAAATTTCATCTCCTCCCTTATTGCTTTTTTAGTTATTCTCTGCTAGTTTTGAAAGGCTTCCCACTCATCTTCACCACATTGTGTATGCTTTTTCTTTTGCTTTTATACAGTCCCTGACTTCCCTAACACGGTTGCCTCGTCCTCCCCTTAAAATGTTTCTTCTTCCTTTGGAGGAATTTCTGCTTTGCCTCCCAAATTACCCCCAGAAACATTTGCCATTGCTGCTCCATCATCTTCCCTGCAAGGCTCCCCTTCCAATCAATTCTGGCCAACTCCTCCCTCATGTCTTTGCAGTTAACCTTTACTCAATTATAATACCATTACAGCTGATTCAATCTTCTCTCTCCCAAACTTCATACCATATCATATTAAGATCACTGCCTCCCAAGGGTCAGAACATAGAACATAGAACAATACAGCGCAGAACAGGCCCTTCGGCCCTCGATGTTGCGCCGACCTGTGAACTAATCTAAGCTCACCCCCTACACTATCCCATCATCATCCAAATGCTTATCCAAGGACTGTTTAAATGCCCCTAATGTGGCTGAGTTAACTACATTGGCAGGCAGGGCATTCCACGCCCTTACCACTCTCTGAGTAAAGAGAAAGGTTCCTTCACCTTCAGCCCCTAATCAAATCAGCAACATTACACATCACCAAATCCAGATCTGCCTATTCCATAGTGGGCTCGACCACAAGATGCTCCAAAATATCCATCTTGTAGACATTCCGTTAGTCTCTTTTTTTGAAATCTGCTACCAACTTGATTTTCCCGGTTCACCTGCATATTGAAGTCCCCCATGATTATTATAATAGTCCCTTTCTTGCATACCTTTTCTATCTCGAGTTATTTTCTTCTTCACATCCTGACTACTGCTAGGAGGTCTGTACACAACTCCGATCATGGTCTTTTATCCTTTGCGGTTCCTCAACTCTACCCACAAAGATTCTACGTTTTTCGACTCCATATCACTTCTTGCTATCAATTTAATTTCATTTCTTACCAACAAGGCAACACTGTCCCCTTTGCCCATCTGTCTGTCTTTTCGATAGGACGTGTAGCCTTGAATATTTAGTTCCCAGCCTTCATCCCCTTGCAGCCACATCTCTGTGATACCTACGACATTTCACCTGCAATTTCAATCTGTGTTGCAAGCTCATTTACCTTGTTTCATATGCTGCATTTAAGTACAACAGCCTCAGTCCTGCATTGACTGACCCCTTCTCATAGTTGTACCTTGTCTGCTGTGCCTGAAGTTACAATTCCTGACCCATTCCATACTCTCTGTCCTATTACTTAATCTGGAGATTTCAACCTCTGCTGAGCCCTCCCTGCCTTTAGCTCTTTCCATAATTTTCCATGCAACTCTCTTCTATTTAAAGTCCTATCCACAGCCTTAGTTATGCAATTCTTCAGGACTCTGGTCCAAGCATGATTCAGCTCCCATCTGAACAGCGTACTGGTGCCAATGACCCATGAATTCAAACCAGTTTCTCCCGCACCAATCTTTGAGCCACATGTTTACCTCTTTTACCTTGTTGGCCCTGTGCCAATTTGCCCATAGCTCAGGTAGCAATCCAAAGATCATTACCTTTTCGGTTCCGCTTTTTAATTTAGCTCTGAGCTGCTCATATTCCCTCAGCAGAACCTCTTTCCTCTTTCGATCTACATCGCTGATACCTATGTTGACCACAACAACTGGGTTTTCCCCTCCCAGTCCAAGTTCCACTGCAGCCCAGATGAGATGTGCTGAACCCGGATACCAGGCAGGTCACACAGCCTGCAGGACTCTTGATCCTGGCCACAGAGAACAGTGTCTATTCCCCTGACTGTGCTGTCCCCGATTACAACTACATTTCTCTTTTCATCACCCTCTTTAATGGCTCCCTATACCGTGGTGCTATGGTCAGTTTGCTCATCCTCCCTATAGCCCCCACTCTCATCCACACAGGGAGTGATAATCTCAAACCTGTTTAGGCAAGCTCAAAGGCTGAGGCTCCTTCAGCACTACATCTTGGATCCCTCTACCTGCCTCGCTCACATACACACCCTCCTGTCCCTGACCACTCACTGGATCGAGGCAGTTAATCTAAAGGGTGTGACTGCATCCTGAAACACAATGTCCAGGTAACTCTTCCCCTCCCTCATGTGTTGAGTGTTCAAAGCTCAGACTCCAACTCATCAACTCAGAGCTAGAATTCCTCAAGCAACGAATACTTACTCCAGATGTAGTCACTATAAACTACAAAGGGGTCCACCAGCTCCCACATTATTGCAGGTACATCACCTGGCCCAGTATCGCTATTTTAATTACTTAGCTCTTATTTAGTTACTTGTCATTTTTAAAAACTTCATACTTTTGCTTTGTAGCCAGGAAATATTTCCCCTTTTTACCTTCAATCTGAAAAGTAACCCATAATGGATAGTCAAATTAGTAGCTATCATTAACCAATATACTTAAGGTTTACTTGTGATATCACTCTTGTGCTGGGCCCCAGTCCTGGGCTACAATTAACCTTTTTTTTAAAAAACCCTTATAAACTATGAAAATAAAGAAGCAAGCAAAAAGCACACCGCTAGCCCCTGCACCAACTCTCCACGTTGTCACCAAACTATATACTCACTCGGGCTATCTCTCTCTTTCTCTCTGTGTGTCTGGATGGGATCTCTCCTTCCTGACAGTGCCAAATTTACTGATATTCTCTGGAGTTTTGAAGAATGTGGGATGATTTAATTAAAACCTTCAAAATTCACACAGGGATTAACAGAGCAGACACAGGAAGGATATTTCCCCTAGCCGGTATGTCAAGATCCAGGGAACACAGTCTCAAGTAAGGGTGTGAGTGTTGAGGACTGAGGTAAAGATAATTTCTTCACTCAATGCAATGAATCCGTGGAATTCCTGCTCCATGTGTTGTGGACGCTCAGTCGTTGAGTATATTCAATACTGAGACTGATAAGTTTCTGCACATTAAAAACACGAAGGGATATAGTAAAAATGTTTCATTTGCAGAAGATCAGCCATCATGTCATGGAATATCACAGCCAGCACCAAGGACCGCATAGCCTATTCCACCTCCTGTTTATGTTATTCATTTGTCTGGTTAAACTGCACTTCTGTGGAATCATGTAGAGAAACTAATGTAGATAAGATTTACAGTCGTTGTCTGTTTTGTTCTGGACATCATGCTGGCCGTCAGGCGGAACCAAAAGTAAGCTAGTCTCTACTCCAAATGTTTGCTTCAGAAAATTCCCAAGGGACTGAAGTGAAACTACAGTCTGCCCAGACCCTCATGGGAAGTTATTCATGTGATTTTAAAGTTTCAGACCGTTCAGATTTTTGCTGCAATACTGGTAATAGCATGCTGTGGCTGACACCACCCACCTATATTTTGTGCCCCAGGCAACCAGTTTGTCCACTGGTAACACCAGCCCTGTTCTCTCCCTAAGTTTCACTCTCCTGCTTTAAAAAAACTCCTTCAGGCTTTCTTAGAGCAAGCTTTTGGGTCATCTTACCCAATATCTCCCCAGGTGGCTTTCCCAAAGTGTATTTCATAGATCTCCTGCAAAGCACTTTAGATGTCTTATGTCAAACACGTCGTATGAGTACAAATTGCTTTTAAGTCGGCTTTTTCCTTCTCCTCAACCCAATATGGTATACGCTGAGGTAAAGAATAAATTTTGTCTCCTGGCTTTTTCCATGTGAACACAAACCTTTTACTGGCAAAATTTGTCAAACGTCCTCTTCACAATTCATTTCATTTGCTAATTTCAAAGTCAACCCGTCTCATATATTGGTAACAAAAACAGGGAGGCAGATTATCTTCTGAACGGCTATAAATTGACAGAAGGGAACGTGCAATAAGACCTGGGTGTCCTTGTACACCAGTCGGTAAAGGTATGCATACGAGTGTAGTTAGCAGTAAAGAAAGCAAATGGTATGATTGGCTTCACAGAAAAAAAGATTCAAATACAGGAGCAGAGATGTCTCGCTGTAGTTATACAGGGTCTTGGTGAGACAACACCTGGAATATTGAGTGCAGTTTTGGTCCCTTATGTGAGGAAGGATGTTCTTGCTATACAGGGTGTGCAGTGAGCATTCCTGAATTGGTTAAGGTTATATGGACTGGTGTGCGGGCACAGTGGTGGGGATCTCATAGAAACTTATAAAAGGACTAGACAGGACAGATGTAGGATGTATGCTCCCAATTGCAGGGAAGTCCAGAATCTGGGATCACAGTCTATTGAGTATGTAAACTATTTGGACTGAGATGAGCTGAAATTTCTTCACTGAGAGTGGTGAACCTGAGGAATTTGCTACCACAGAAAGCTGTCAAGGCCAAAATATTGCATGATTTCAAGTTGGACACAGCATTTGGACCTAAAGGGATCAAAGATACAGGGGATAAAACAGAAACAGACTATTGAGTTAGATGATCAGCCATGATTATGATGAATGGTAGAATAGGTTTGATGGGCTGAATGGCCCACCCACTTCCCTTTTAAGGGCCCACCCCAAGCAAAAAACAGTTCTGCCTCTTGCCATACAGATGATTTTCCTTTTAATATACTCATGGAATGATGGTTTTGCTTGCTAGTCCAATCTCTAATTGCCCAGAGGACAGCCAACAGTCAACCACATTGCTGAAGGGTTCTTGAGAGACACACAGGCCAGTCCGTGTATGTTTGGCCAATTTCACTCATTAAAGGGCATTAATGAAGTAGTTTTTTTTGTCTTTGCTGTTAGGCTAACTTTTAAACCTGAGGTCAGATTACGCACACAACTGTGGTATGATGCAAATTAAGCCAAGCCAGGTTAAAGAGAAATTAATTCCAGCAATGTAGTGACTCTAAACTTTTCGCCCATTCATTCAGCCTTAAACAAGTTGCAGTTCAGATTCCTGTTGACACCTTTCATTTCAATCAAATATCAAACTTCTAAATCCGAAGGAGATACTCAACGCAATTTGAACATTTCAAAAAGGGTATACAGAGAATCCTTTGCTGCAATAATCCTAGGAAATGGCCTAGTGGTATTATCGTTGGACTGCTAATCCAGAGACCTCAGATAATATTCAGGGGGCCCAGATTCCAATCCCACCACAGCAGATGGGGGAACTTGAATTCAATTAATATCTGGAATTAAGAGTAAAAATGACCACCATGAATTGACTGCTGCGGAAAAATCCATCTGTTTCACTGATGCCCTTTATGGGAACAAAACTGCCATCCTTACCTGTTCTGGCCTACATGTGACTCCAGACCCACAGCCGTGGTTGACTCTTAACTGCCCTCTGGGCAATTAGGGGTGGGCTAAAAATGCTGGCCTAGCCAACAATACCCTCATCCCATGAATGAATGAATTAAAACAAAATCTCTGATGGCTGACAATGTTTTGTTTGGTAATTTAGACTCCATACAAAAAACTGTGGTAAAAAAGGATTTTCATAAATTCTATAAAACCTTCAGTGCAATTCCAAAAGATTAATCTGTCATTAATCTCATCCTGAAGTTGTGGTCAAATTATTTATGGCTGGTTACAGGGTGCAGTAATAGAGATAGTGGGAACACAACATGCAATATAAAAGGAAAACAATATAAAATATAATGGATAGTCATTGAATTAGAACCCAAATGAAGGCTATGAGAAAGCTAAATAAAACCCGAAAGAACTGCAGATGCTGTAAATCAGGACAGAAGTTGCTGGAAATGCTCAGCAGGTCTGGCAGCATTTGTGAAGCTATGAGAAAACTCCTTACTCCTGGGCCAAAACACTATAAACATTTCAGTTCAGTACAAGACCAACTTCCTTTAGAAAGTTATTTTTGAATTTGCTGCCACTGCCTCTTCAGACAGTACAGCTGAAAGATCTGGAATGCAAGAATCATCTTCTCATGAACATCTGCCACACATCCTATCACAGGGTCACATGTTGGAAAAATCAGCATCCAAGACAACCTCACATAAGACAAATTGCTATATATGGCATAAAACTGAATATAATGAATTCAAAGATTGTGGATGGATAATGAAAGGGGAGCAAAAAAGCAATTTGTACACAAAATGGGAATCATCATTCCAGGTTTTTTAAAAAAAAATTGACATTCTCAGTTTTTTAATATACTGTGGACGAAGTGTTGGTCATAAATTATCCTTCTAACATAATTTAGAAAATGCATTTGCAAGTTGGTTGGAGGGAAGAATTTTTCTCATAAAAAGGAGCTGAGTAGACCATTTTGTCTTTTGAGACTACAAAGCAACACAATTATTTCTCATTTTTTACCTCAACTCCATCTTTCTGCATTTGCCCTGTATCCCTTAATATTCTCATACCCAAAAATCAAACAACCTCTAATTTTAAGTTACTCACCAACTAAGTATTCAAAGCTTTCCTAGATGGAGAATTCCAGATTCACAGCCCTTTGAGTTATTGCACAATACCAGATCCAAAACAGCCTGTCCCCTAGGTTAGAGACATTCCTAGCTTAGAGACAAATGAGAATCATCATGACGTAAAATAAGCTAATAAAAAGCAGCACCTATTGATTAGTGGACCACAGTGACGTCACTGGAAAAGTATCCTGAGCTGATAAAATTTAAATGCAATTAATTAGTAACCCTTGAAAATAAAATTTGTCTCACTCATGGTGACGAATGACAATTGTCATCAATTGCGTTAAAAACCCATCACGTTCACTACTGTCCCTAGCTGGTCCGGCCTACACGCGATTCCATACCTTCAGCAATGTGGTTGCCTTTAACTGCCAACTAATGTGCCTAATAGTTGAAGGGAATTGAGCGATGAGTGACAAGTGCCCAAATCCTATGAAAGACTTTTTAAAAATTTCCTTCTCTGCACTAAATTGCCAATTGCAAAAAATGCCCAATTTTACCATCTTGTTAATGAAGCACTTTTTCACGGTCACGCACTGCTCCATATTTTCTGGAATAGACGCAGAAACAAGTGGGGTCAAGGAGAGTAAATGCCCTGTGACTGAAAAAGCATTGCAAAGGGAAATATAGAGGGATTGGTGCCTTGATAGGTCCTTTGGAGAAGGCAAAGATGGTAAATATGGACTTACCTAGGGAGGATTTAAGATAAGAATTATTCATGCCTCTAGGAAAGCTGAAGGGTACTCTCACATTAGGTTAGGAATCAGGAGTGGCAAAGTACCCAAAGGGGTGAAAAGCATCCAATAAGTTGACACAAGATTGAAAATCCAAAAATGGCACAATCAGAGGAAAAAAAAGGAATAGTCTCAATGAACTTTGCAAAAATCAAAACTGTTCTTCTCAGTGCCATAACCTGACAAGTTGTATTATAATAACTATTAACAGTCAGCCCAAAGGTTAATACCGAATACTGAAGCATTTCCTAAATTATAGACAACGTTCCCAACATTTGTGAAGCAATAGAGTTCGATAGGAGAAGGGTTAAGAAAGGGCAAGCATACATTTGACTAAGGTAGCATAATCTGTTCACCCACAACTCAGAGCAATTTGAGTAAGTGAAATTAATATATCAGGAAGTGAATCAACAGGATGGAAACAGCTATATTTTAAGAAATGTCCGGAAGCACGTTTAAGCCATGAACTGATTTAGAGACCAACCTCTTTATAATTCAGCATTATATCAAATCATCAGAACATGCATTCAAAACAAAAAAGTTTGGAAAGATACATGTTTTCTAAACTGTATGAATCGTGGATAAGCTTTTTAGACTGAATCATTTTCGAAGAAGTCAGTTTTTGTGGATATGCAGTTCAAATTCAGAGAAGAAAGTTGGGAAGTTTTACAACATCACTTAAGGATGATTGATTTTGGTACATTTAAATTTTACTGAATGAACACTTGTTGTTTTGCACAGAGACTCTAAAAATCATTTAAAAAAAAACATACACACTAGTCCATCCAAGAAAAGACATTAGTATTAATACTGATCAACTGCAGTCAATTTATTGTATAAAAATAAAATTCTCGCAGTGTCATTATACTGTGTTGGCAATCTTAAACCTCAAGCCATTCTGCCTATTGAATGAGATATCTATACTCAGTTGAAGTGTTTATGAAAAACTACCAATGAACAAAGAAGAATCTGAAACTTAGTACGAAGGTTTCATCTGTAGACAGGTATTAGACAAACCATGCAAGCCTTCAAATTATGGTGTGGAATATTCAGTACAAACCCTCGCTCAAAGAAGTCTGTTTGAAATTCCATCCCATACTTTACCAGAGGACTAAATGTAAACCAGTTTATTTTAGATACATCCACACCTCTGATGTAACAGCAAGAATTTCAGAACATCTGTACATGAATATCATGCTCACTAACTTCACGGCAGTACACTTTAAAAGCAGACAGAAAGACACTTAAACTGCCCTCTGATGTTTGCAGGTAAACCTTAGCAATGTACATATCTTAAGTGATGGATAAACCAACTTCTATGAGAATTATGAAGACTTTGAACAAAACTGTTACAATTTACATACTTCACGACATATTGCCAATGAGGCTTCTCACCATAATGAAAGCAAAATACTGGGTATGCTGGAAATCGGAAGCAAGCACAGAAAATGGTGGAGAAACTCAGCGGGGAAAAAGAGTCACATTGGACTCAAAACGTTAACTATTTATCTCTCAGAGATGTTGCCAGATCTGTGTTTGTTTCAGACTTCTCAACATTGCAGACTCTGATTGGTGATGACGGACACAGACAATAGGTTGAGGACAAATCAGACTTAATGCAATGATTACTGCATTCGTTCACAGTGGGGGCAATGCATGCTCTGATCATTAGCATCTGGCCCAAACCAGTCAACAAACAAGTCCCTCCTTGACTGCTAGCCTCTGACGGTGGATCTTATCCTGCTCCAACTCTTCATGACTAGGATGCCAGAGTCTTGCTAGTATCCTTTCAGTATTCAAGGCATAGACTGTGTGGGCCGGAATCACTTCTCTGTGCACCTACAAAGAAAAACATACAGTAAACACAAAGGAAATCAATGACAGATTATAAATTAGAATATTTCAAATTTTGAACAGATTTTATGGTATCATACAGTAACTCTATATATTTCCAAGTTGCGTCTAAGAACTGTCCTCAAAAACTTCAAAAAGGTGAACAACCAAGGTGCAAAATATACTTGAGTATTAGAGAACCAGCAGTAATTTTCTGTGCCTCCTTCTGATGTTATCTCGAGATTAGTTAAACTTTTATACATGTTTGTCTCTTAAGAGAGTCAAAGAAAGTAATATTTACCCACCCAGTTAGTTCCCCACCATTGATTTAATACAGGTTGCTCCGGTATTACGGAATAGTTGCGTTCCTGTGCAATCTCATGCTATAGAAAATCACTACAGAAAAATTACACTATAGAAGATCACCATAGAAAACTGCTATACTCATACAACAGAAAGCTCATGCTATCCAAACAGCATTCACTAATTTGTCAATCGCGTTATAGCCAATTCGTGTTGATGAAACATGCGTAATAGCTGAATTACCTGTATTACCAACTCCATCAGGTAAATATAATTATATGCTTAAGGTTATTATATAAACCTTTTAAGTCATTTTAAAATCAATCTGTTTGGACGTGCAATGATACACATGCAGGACAGGAATTTGAAACTAAACACCCTGGTACAGAGGTTGGGACACTCCATTGTGCCATAAGATGATCATATTAAGCATTTATGATAACAGAAGTAGGAAAAGCATTATACGAAAATGGAGATAGTAGGAACTGCAGATGCTGGAGAATCTGAGATAATAAGGTGTAGAGCTGGATGAACATAGCAGGCCAGGCAGCATCAGAGGAGCAGGAAAGCTGATGTTTCGGGCCTAGACCCTTCTTCAGAAAAGGGTTTCTAGGCCCAAAACGTCAGCTTTCCTGCTCAGCTTGCTGTGTTCATCCAGCTCTACACCTTGTTACAGGAAAATGGAAACAGGGTTATGCCATTTAGTCCTTAGATCTGCTTCATCATTTGACCATGGCTGATCTGTTGCATCTCAAATTCATTTAGTTGTCTTTGGTCCAATGCCCAGCAAAAATACATCAAATCTCAGTTTTGATAATTTAATATCTTTTTACTTTATTTTTGGTTATGAATTGACGAAAGAACTGTTTTACAACAGAGGGCTGAGGAAGGAACTGTTATACTTTTAAAAAGCAAGTGACAACTAATTTTGGGTTGTACTTACACTGTTGCTTTGCAAGCAGTCGGGGAAGGTGCAAAAGGAGGCTGGGGTGTGTACGCAAAGTGAGATTTGGCTGGCAACAAGTTGCTGATGGGTTTATAGAATTGTGATCACTTGTGAATGCCGAAGGTCAATTTGCTGACGGGGTAGCAGATTTAAAACACAGATGAGGAACGATTACTTCTCTCAAGGGGTCATGAATCTGTGTCAGTTTCTCGCCACACCCAAATGCTCCAATTGTTCCAGCATCCATAATCTTTCAGGGAGTTCCATCATCTTTTTCATGAAAAAGTGCTCCTGAATAAGCACAGCATGGTGGCTCAGTGGTTAGCACTGCTGCCTCACAGCGCCAGGGACCCAGGTTTGATTCCACCCTAAGGTGACTGTCTGTGTGGAGTTTGTACATGTGATTCCGCTGGGTGCTCCAGTTTCCTCCCACGGTCCAAAGATGTGCAAGTTAGATTGATTGGCCATGCTAAATCGCCCAGTGACCAGGGATATGCAGGGTAGGTTGACCACGGGAAATGCAGGATTACAGAGATGGGGTGGGTCTGGGCGGGATGCTTTTCAGCAGGTTAGTGCAGACTTGATGGGCTGAATGGCCGCTTTCTACAGGGATTCTACAACAATGCTCCTGAATGACGTAGCTATAAATTTAAGATCATTTCCTCTTGCTCTTAATTCCTCACTGTTTTTCCATACTGACCTTATCGAATGTGTTTAACATCTTACTGACTTTGATCAGCTCTCCTCTCAATATTTCTATACTCAACAGAACACAAGCTAGGCCTACAACAGCATCTCTTTGTAACGGAATCCTCTAAGATCCAGAAACATTTTGGTAAATACTTGCTGCACTTCTTTCAAAACCAATATATCGTTTTCTCAGGTGGAGTGCTCAAACTTGAACATGGTAATCCAACGTTTCAAAATTACTACACAACTGCATTGATATACAGAGGGATCTGGGTGCTCAGGTTCACAGATCCCTGAAAGTGGCAAGACAGCTAAGCCATTGAATATGAAAGTGTGCAAGTTACGTTACTGCTGTATAAAACTTAGGCCACATTTGGAATATTGCATGCAGTTCTGTCACCACACTACCAGAAGGACATGGAAGCTTTGGGGAACTTGCAGAGGAAGTTTACCAGGAAGTTGCCTGGTCTGGAGGGTTTTAGGTAGGAGGAGAGGTTGAATAAACTTGGATTGTTTTCACTGGAAAGACGAAGGGTGAGGGGTGGCCTGATAGAGGTCTGCAAAATTATGAGAAGCATTGATATGATGGACGGTCAGCGGTTTCTTCGCAGAGGGGAAAAAGGTCAACTCCAAGAAAGCACAGGTTCATGGCGAGGGAGGGAAAGTTTAGGGAAGAAGTACAGGGAAAATTTTCACACAGAGGGTGGTGGGTGCCTGGAACACACTGCCAGTGGAAGTCATAGAAACAGGCACATTACTAACACTTAAGGTGTATCTTGATAGACACATGAGCAGGAGGTGAACAGAGGGATAGAAACTGTATATGGGCAATAAGTAGTGGGTCTAAATAAGGATTAGAATTGGCGCAGGCTTGATGGTCCGAAAGGCATGTTCCTGTGCAGTATTGTTCTTTATAAATCAAATTACTCATTTTTGTTATAAAAATTGAACAGACTTGCCAAATAATCATCAGTGATAAGACAGCTGACATTCTCTGAAATGATGCCAACTTGCTTTCTAATATGTTTTGAAGATAAAACTGATATGTCAGATTTCTGAATTCAGCTTATGTTATAGAAGATGTCTGCTGCAAAGCTGCTAGACATTCTGGCATTATTAACTCCTATGGAACAATAATGAATTTGGATCCAATAGAGATTTGAGTGCATATCTAATTGAGAGACACCGATCGAATGGTCAACAGACCAGCTTCCCTCAAAACAGTAAAATTCTTACAGAAAGTGTTAGTGGGTGGTAGGAGTAACATTGGGATTACTGATGTAACACTTATGGAACCACTTCTTATACACAAAATCTGACTGCCTATTAGTCATCCCAATTATTCCTGTAAATGATATAAATTGTTTGAAACTTGCCCACCCAAAGAAAGATTTTTTTCCTCCTGCTTCCTGCTGCAGTAAACAGCTCAGAGCACTGAAGTTCAACCCCGTCTAACATCAAATTATCGATTGTGTTTGTAAGTACACAGACATAAATTAGCAAGTCCTTAATTATTTCAGTTCCCTCCCTTAACCCACAAAACATCTTTAATTGAGCTAACATTTATATAATCCTCAAATGAGTTTGCAATATCTCAGGGCATCCAGCAAGTTGCACTAGAGGCGGCATTTTATACAGCACATCACTCACAGAGTCATGCATCGCGTTTTGATTAACTAATTGTTAGGGCTGGACAAAAGTGCTACCATTGTCCCACCTGTCCTAGGAAAGGTGGTGATGAACCACAGCATGTGCGATGTAGCTACATCCACAATGGAGTTAGATAGGAAGTTCCAGGATTCTGACCCAGCAATATTGAAGCAACATCATTAGGGCTCCAAGCTAGGATGCTGACTTGGAGGTGGCGTTACCTTGTCCTTCTAGGTAGTAGCTCACAGGACTGAAAGGTGCTGCTGACAGGGGCTTTGAGAGTTTACGCAGAACTTCTTGAAGATGATACATTGCTGCCACAATGCACCAATGATGAAAATCTGTATATTTAAAATAGTACTTGGATGCCAAAATTGGCTCCTTTATTCTGGACAATGTCAAGTGCTCCAACACACTCATGACTCGTTCCTTGGAGATATAGTGAAAAGGCTGTAAGAAATTAGGCAGTAGTGGAACACAACACAATGCAAGGTATACTTTGTGTGATGAACTGTGACGGATTGGAGGATCGATGGATCTGTGACAGATTGGAGGAGAAAACCAGTTGTCTTGCCACCTTCTACAAGCCAACTCTCGCAACGTTGTGCTTTCGGAGTAAATAGCGTTGATACTGAGCCATCCTTCGAAATGAACATAAAGTCACCTACTAGAATATATGCTGTGCCCATGTTAACCTCAGTGCTTCAGCAGTGCTTCCAGCTGGTGTTCAACATGAACAATTATGTATCCATCAACTGAGAGAGGCTGTGGTACTAAGCAGCAAAAGGCTTTGTTTCCCACATACAACCTGATCTCATGAAACTTCATGGGGTCCACAGCCTATGCTGAAAGCTTCAAAGACCACTCCCTTTCACCAGGAAAAGCGGCCATACTGGTGGGGGTAGAACATAGTCAAGGATGGAGATGTCTGCAATGATGGCTAAAAAGGTACGACTCGGATTGTGCTCGAGTTGTTTGTGTGACACTTCTCTCACAGGTCTCAGACGTTAGCACCGAGGACTAGGTTACATATATTTGCTGTGCCCAGTGCCTAGATCAACGCCAGCCTACCTTAAGATTTTATCCATTCAGTTTCAGAGCAGGTCAATTCCACTGTGAATCTTACTAGGCTACTTCAGATGGCACATACGAATTAAGCAGTTTGCTGTGGATCTGCAGTCGCATAATGGCTAGGACAGCTGAAGTCTTTCTAGAAAGGACATTAGTAAACCAGATGGAAATTTTTAACAATCCATTCGCTTCATAGTCACCATCTGATTCTAGTTAATTAAATGAATCAGGAATAGAAAAAACATTTAAATTTCCAGCTTTCCCCTGAATTTGGGAAAGATCATTAATCTAGGCCTCTGCATCAACTGCACACTAATATAATTAATATATCAGCATAATGTTTGATTTGAAAAATTCATTTGGATTTATTTAGCATGTTCCAAAGTTCCACATTTACATGTTATAGCCGTGAGCTGTCGTCTTCTTGTCTTAGGGATTTATATTTGAACCAACAATCTCTTCAGTTACTATTCCAAAGCACTTTACAGCCAATGAAGTGTCGTTGAAACGCAGTCACGGTTGTAAAGCAGTAATGAACTTGGACACAAAACCATTTTGAGATCCCCTCTGTCCTGTTAATCTGAAAATCTAAATCGAGTTTAAGATGACACATGATCACCTCCACCGAAACACTAGGAACAGCAAATTTATCTTTGATCCCTGCCACAAACCCCATTCCCTTGACACCAAGCCATTCGACTCTATTCACAACTTCAACATTCTATTCAACCTAGAGTGGACCTTCTAAACAGTCATCCACTCCATAATATTATAGAATTATAAACAGATTCATTTTGGTGGGAAGAACATGAACAGACAACATAAACTAAGGGTTGCGTTCTAAAGAGGTGCAGGAGCAAAGATACCTGGATGTATATGTGCATTAGTAATTAAAGATGTTAGGTTATAAAAAAATGCATACCCTACTATTATAAAGAGTATAGAGTTCCTTGTCTGTACCGGCTTGCTTGCTTTGTTGCATTAGAGCGCAATTGGGGTTTAGTGAAACGGGAAGTTAGATGAAAGAGGGAGGAGATGATCAGTCCCTCATTTTCTTTCATTGGTGAGTATTTTGGGTCTTTCATATCAAAGTAAGGTCTTAGGGAATTTGGGGCATAAGGGGAAAGAGAAGCCAATGGGACAAGAGACTCTGGGATCAGAAACAGTGAAAACGTGACATCACAAGAGAAGCTGCAAGTTGATAGTTTGGTAAGTAATTGATAATTTAAGTACCTTTCTAGATTGCTTTGAGATTAAAGGCAAATTGGAGAAATATCTTATAGATTAAAAACTAAAAACCTGTGGAAATTGAAAATATACAAATTAAAATCTAATTAAATAATTTAGAGATGCAGGACCAGGCATCATAACTTCTGAGGAAGGGTCACCGGACCTGAAATGTTAACCCTGATTTTTTTTCTTCACAGATGCTGCCAGACCTGCTGAGCTTTTCCAACAACTTTGTTTTTGTACTATCCAAATGGTGTATACCACGGAGAGGGAAAAGCTCCACTTCATAGACAAAAATAAGCCATTAACTACCGAATAGATCAGGGACAGCATAAAGTTAAAAGGAAGGGCTTACAAAAATGCAAGAACAGCACAGATCCTGCTGTATGGGAAAGATACAAAGGCCAACAAAAGGCTAGTAAATGGGATTATGAAAAAAAAAAAACTTGGCAGGGTCAAGAGCAATGTTGGCCCAGTAAAGACTGAAAGTGGCATCATCAATGATTATGGGGAAATGGCAGACATGCTGAATAATTACTTTGCCTCACCATTTACAGTAGGAAAGGAGGATATCTTGCCGGATGTCCCAAAGAAAGTCATAGTAAATCAAGATATGGAGGTGCCGGTGTTGGGCTGGGATGGACAAGGTCAGAAGTCAGATGACACCAACAGGTTTATTTGAAATCACAAGCCTTTGACACATTGTTCCTTCGTCAGAAGAAGTGACAGAGAAGCACGCAGGCACAGAATTTATGGGCAGAAAGATCAAAAGATCGCACAAATGGTATCAGTGGAGTGTCAACGGGCTGAATAATAACTCTCTTCACACGATCAAGCGTGTCAGACAGCGTGAGTAAAATGTCAATAGCTGAATAACAAGCGAATGAATGATCTATAATCCAATTAAATGAGGCAGAGAGATAATTACAAAAAATTAAAAATAAAGTGGTGCTAGAGACAAACCAAATCAGTGGGGTAACATAACAGGTATAAGAGTCACATGCCAAGGGTCTAACCAAAGTAATGAGTAATCCAAAACTGTACAAACTAATTAGGGTAGAGAGATCATAGTAATTTATCAAGGTGATCGTGTCAAAACAGGACAGTAAGGAAGATTTTACAGATAGGGAATAGTGTAGTGGGGTCACATGTAGCGCAACATGAACCCAAGATCACGGTTGAGGTTGTCTTCATGGGCCGTCATACAGAACAGGATGGACTACTGCAGAGAAGCATACCGATAACTGAACAACCAGTAACATTACAGACTGAAGATTTCAAAATCATGAAAGCTTTGGATAGAGTAGACAGAAGAAACCTTTTCACCGTGCGAGTGGATTGAGCCTGGAATGCATTGCCTGGATAAGTGATAAAAACAAGTTCATTAAGACATTCAAAATGGCATTAAGTGATTATTTGAAAAGAAACCATATGCAGGGGTACAGGGAAAATGAAGAAGGTTGGCATTAAGTCCTAATGCTCATTTAAAGAGCTGGTGTGGATGCAATGGGCCAAATGGTCTCCTTCATTACTGTAACATTTCTGTGTACCATTTATTTCATTCTAACATTGTGTCCACCTCCATTCATCTGCTCAAAGCCTTCCTCACGTCTTTGCTTGCTCCAGGTTCAGCTGGTTTCCTGGTTAGCCTACAATTCCCCATAAACTTCAGCTCATACAAATCTCTGCCTGCAGCCTATCCTATCTGTTGTAACATGGTCCCACTTAATAACCATCCTCAGTTCCTATGCAGCTAATACTTCAGACTAAACGCTGTTTATAAATCTAAAACAACTTTATTGTTTTGTTAAACCAGTCATACATCAACTAGACAACTCTGGGTTGTTCTGATTTTTATCCACCCAACCATATGAAACCAGACTCTTGTTCTTTAGTCTCCAAGTTTTGGAAATTCATGAGAAACCTCTCCACCACTGTCTCCCAAGTCCTTCCTTTCAGCTCACTTCTTCTAACAAGTTCTTTAGTCACTGGTCCAAGTTTCTCATTCATTCTGGTGAACATATGATTGCACTTTGAGGTGATTATTTGCATTAGTGCTGTTCCACAAATGCAAGTTGTTGAAATTCTTAACACACAGTGTTTGCCTCATGTATACACAGCTCAAAAGGTCCAGTTGCTCTCCAACGCACAAACGTCATTCTTAGTTTGGAATCCTGTAAACCGAATCTAAGAACTAAAGATACTGTGGTAGCTATTGACAAGAGGCCGAAATTTGTTAGAGAATCTGAACCAGCGCTGTTCCAAAACCTATTATTTTCATGAAGTCTTGTAAAGATCTGAGATGGTGCAAAAGCACAATGTAAAGCATTGGAAATAATAAACTTTTGTTTGTGCAAATATATGTGCATGAAAATGTTTCCTTTCTTTTCGAAGCCTGTCTGTTACATGAATGCTTTGGAAGACTACAAGCTAATTGAGACGTTGCTGCATTTCTTCATACAGGAAATCTGTCAGCGAGAAAATGTCTTTATTTTTCCAACTAGCAGATCACTATTGCCAAGTCTCTCTCATCCAGAAGCTTCAGCTGTTGGGAAATGTGAATAAATTACAGTGAATATTTACAGGACTACCCACTCAACAACAATGCCAATAAGTTGTTGCAGGATCTGTGCAGACAAAGACAGGGTTCCATTTCACGACCGATGTGGCTCTTTTTCAGAGCTGAACAGTGTTAAACTCTGGGCTTCATTATACTTTTGACAGAGGCAGAGACCTAGGGCAAAAAGTAATTTGATTATTAATGATGGTGAAAGAGAAAAACAGACGTAGTATTAGTGCAAATTAAGATGTGAAAGGGAGGAAATAGGTCCTCTCTATGGAAGCAATTACATAAACAAAACAGGGCTGTGGGAGAGAGGGCAGAATGTATAAAAATGGAAAATAGTAACTTCAGAAACTGATTGCATTATGTCTAAGTTCAATATTGAGACCTCAAGGCTGTAAAGTGCCCAAGTGGAAAATGAGGTGTGCGAGCTGGAGGCTGTGCTTTGTTGGAACATTGCAAGAGGGCCACGACAGAAATGTTAGCATAAGACCACAGTGGTTTATTGAAACGGCAAGCAACTGGGGGATCAGGGTCAGTTCCATGGACAGAGTGGATGTATTATACAAAGCAATCACCCAGTCTCTGTTTCAGCTTGCCAAAGTAAAGGAGACCGCACTGTGAGCAGCGAATACAGTGGACTAGTGTCACAACTCAGGAAGCCTGACTGGAAAGGAACACTGTTATTTCTTGAACATCAAAACAGAGCCACTATGTACACAGGCTAGTCCCAGGCCAGGACAGACAGTTCTGCAGGTCCATCCCTGGGTCTGCTTTCTTGGTTTTTTAAAAAAAAAAACCAAATCAGTCAGGGATGTCAGCCATACCTGAAGCGGGTGGGACTTGAACTCGAAGTCTCCCCGCTCAGAGACAGGGTGTTACCACCATGTGACAAGGCCTCTTGGGTCTGCTATATAAAAGTCTCAGGTGATGAGTTCCAGCTAGACAGGCCATTGCCAATCACTGAGGGAATGCATACTCAACAGGGTCTACCAGGGGATTAATTAGTGATTCCCTATGGACCTTGTAGAGTTTACACATCCACAGGGCCATCCCCCACCACCCCCACTTCAAAATGCAAGAGGTCTGCTTCGCTTTCTTGCATTGTTCTGCCCACAACCCCGTTTCTGGTGTTTTCTGGGGCTGGTTGGTGGGGTAGGGGCTTGCATCAGTAGGCGAAGGTCTCTTTTGTGAAGACCGAAGAGGCACTGTAGGGGGATCACCCCTGGTGGCAACCTCTGACTGACTTACCTGCTTCCGTCTCCATCTCTGACTCCAACTCCTCACAGTCCTCAGGAGTGGCTCTCAAGCTTTTAGTGGCAGAGCTACAGTGTAGTGTGTCTGTTGAAACAGTTGCTTCTATGGAGGTGGTTGATGCGCTTTTTGTAGTTATCTCCCTGGTTTTAACTGTGTACGACATTGGCTCTTTTTTTAAAAGGATAACGCCCAGAATCCATGGCAAGCCATCAATGAAGTTCCTTTCGTGGACCATACGCAGTCAGAGTCATACAGCACATATCTCCTGGTTTAAAATCTCTGATTGGTCTAAGTCCATCATGGCCCCTATTTTTGAGCTTCTGGTTTTAATTCAACCTTGCTGCCCAAGTTTGGGAAAGTCAGGAAAACCTAGTCCAAAGGAGTCGGCCTATTAATAGTTCCAGCAGTTGAAGAGGAAATGTGCAAGCTTTGTTTCCAAAAACACTGTAGTTTACTTTCTCATGCTATTTTTGAATACCTGGACTGCCTGCTCTGCCAGGCCATTTGAGGACAGGTGGTAGGACTTCATCTGGATGTGCTTTACCCAATTTGTTTTCATAACAGTCTGAAACTCCTCGCTGGTAAATGGAATTCTGTTGTCTGTTACAAGGATCTCTGGTATATCATGCATACTAAAAGATTGATGGAGTTTCTCTGCAGTTTTATGAGAGACAGTAGAGGCCATTTGGTGCACATTAGTCCAGTTTGAATGGGCACCAGATGATAATCACGAATGCAGAGCCCATAAATGGGCCTGGGAAATCTGCATGTACTTGCCCCCAGGGTCTCCACAGCCAGTCCGAAGGGTGCCATGAGGCTGCTGATGGAGTTTTCTGGTTTTACTGCACTGCTCAATCAGGTTTTTGATATCAGTGTCTATGCCAAGCCACCAAACATAGCTTCCTGCAAGCATTTTCCTTTTAGATCTTCCTTGGGTGGCCATCATGCAAGTGCTGAAGTATTGGCCACTGGCCTGCATACTGGACAGCTATCTGGGTTCCCCACAAGATAATGCCATCTTCTATGCTCAACTTTTAAGATATATAGTTTCAACTTGTCCAAAGACGCCCTTGTAGGATGACATGACAGAGCTTCTTCAACGAACGGTCCTTTTGAATCCAAGCCTGGATTTGCTTGGCAGGTACTGAATGTAGGATGGACATTTTACCAAAGTATTGTTTCATCTTTGGAGGTGATAGTTGGCTGCTGGGTAACAGGAGGCAGCTCAAGGCATCTGCATTGGCTCTTTGTTTTGCTGGATGACATTCCAAGGTATATACATAAGCACAGAATTGTTGCACCCAGTTTTGGATCCAGGCTGATGCAATGAGAAGAACTGCCCTTTCTTCCCTTCAAGAGGCCCAGCAAAGGTTTGCGATCTGTTATTCTGGTGTAATGTTGACTATAGACATACTGGTGGAATGTTTTCACTGTGAATACCATGGCCAAACTACCTTTCTCAATCTAGGTATACTTCCTTTCTGCCTTTTCCAGGGTTCGTGATGTGTACACAACTGGACATTCTGTGCCACTGTCCCAACAGTGTGATAATACCACCCCTACTGCACAGCAGGAGATAACGCAAGTACAATGAATGGGCTCAGGGGGTCATAATGGGCTAATATATTTGTTGACAGTAGTTGTTGTTAGACATTTGCAAAGGCTCTCTCGTGGCATTTGCCATGACAATTTCTAACTTTTTTTAGCAGGACATGGAGGGGTGCCAGTAGGGTCATCAAGTTGTTTACATTTCCCACTGTAATTTATGAGATCCGAAAAAGATTTTGAATCTGTTGCATTCCTTGAAGTCAGAGTTCTTTTTATGCACTTCACATTCTGTTCAATAGGGTGTAGTCCATCCTTGTCAACCTGTACCCAAGGTCCATTACCTCATTTACCTAGAACACACAAAGTCATGGATGGTACCATCTATGTATCCCTGAAGCTCCTGAGCCATTTGTTCTGTGTTTTCACAGGAAAGGGTCAGTTCTATGGCTTTCTTGCCTGGGACAGTCCAATCTACAGACCTGGAGTCTATTTTTAATACATTTTCTAAGCAAACTGTTCAGAGGTTATAACATCCTTCTGCAGCACGTGGGATTTGAACCTGGGCCTCTGGGTCCAGGTGTAGGGATACTACCACTACTCTCAGGATGGGCCTTGTAGGGGTTACCACTGAAAGGCAGAAAGATTAGCATTTATGTAGCATAGAACGTTACTATACCCTAAACCACCTCAAAACCAACTAAATGCAATACTTTGCCAGTCTTGTACATCCTGCGGAAGGCTAGAGTCTGAGGAGCGCACATTAACTAATGTTTCTTCCCAACCAAGCATTAAAGGTTTCTGACCTGTCTTTTGTCTCCAGCAGTGTGGCTGCTATCTGAAACTCCACGTAAAAGATGTTGGCAATAAATGTTGACATAAAACATCACGAGTTTTTCCTGGTTTATTGCCAGTAGCCTTGTTGTGTGGCAGGTGACTGAAGAGAAATTGTTATTCAGCTGAGTACCTGCAGGGGGACCTGAATCAATGGAGAGCTCGGAATAAGTATAAACCCACTCTACCAAACGCCATGTTTCTTCTACAACACCGACTTGACAGCCTTTGGGGTGGGACAATACTTTATCCTCTTTTCTCTAATTATGTGGCCATCCTCCTTTTGGGTCTTATCTATTAAAACAAAAGCTTGTACAGCCAGCATCAAATTTAGAAGGTTTTAAAGCTGAAATATCTGGAACAAATACAAACACACATCCCTAGTTTTACTGACATCAAATATTATGACCTCAAACCTGTTTTTCGAAAATTATTCAATTGCAAAGTATATCAGGCTGTTAAATAATGTGATTGCAAAGAGTTCTATTTGAACATTATAAGTCATTGTTCAAGTTGAATATTTTTGGCCACTATAATACTGGATCACAGTTCTTCACTTTGCCTATTTCAAGTAATGTAGAAACACAGAAGAAAGGAGCAGGCCATTTGACCCCTCAAACTGCTCCACCATTTAATACGATGATGGATGATCATCAAGCTCAATCCCCTAATCCTGCCCTCCCCTGTATCCTTTGGCCCCTTTAGCCAAAAGAGAGACATCTCCCTTCTTCTTGAAAACACAATGTTTTGGCCTCAACCACTTTCTGCGGTCATGAGTTCTACAGGCTCACCATTCTTTGGGTCAAGAAATTTATCATCATTTTATGATACAGGGACGATGGCCTAGCAGTATTATCGCGGGACCGTTAAGCCAGAGACCCAGCTAACATTCCGGGGACCGGGATTCGAAACCCGACACAGCAGATGGAGGAATTTGAATTCAATTAAATATCTGAAATTAAGAATCTAATGATGACCATGAATCCATTGTTGATTGTTGGAAAAACCCATCTGGTTCACTAATGTCTTTTAGAGAAGGAAAACTGCCATCCTTACCTGGTCTGGCCTACATGTGAGTCCAGACCCACAGCAAATGTGGTTGACTTGTAACTGCTCTCTGGGCAATTAGGGATGGGCAATAAATGCTGCCTAGCCAGTGACACCCTCATCCAGTCAATGAATTTTTAAAAAAAACTCCTTTGTGTTAGGTTTAATTCCAAGCGGTGGAGAGTTTTTCCCCATGTCTCTAATCCAGATGGCTATGGAGGATATTGCTGCTACTTCTGATGTTTGCTCAATTACTGCTGACATCAGTATTGCTAAGGATCCTTGATGCTATACTAGGTCAAATACTGCCTTGACACTTTCCCTCTTCGATCCATGTTGGACCAAAACTGTAACAAGTTTAGGAGCAGAATGAATGATCTTGGCAGAAATCAAACTGAGTATTAGTAAGCAGCTTATTGCTGCTTAATAGCACTGTCACTGACACCTTATTTCACTCTGTTGATGATTGAGACTATAATGGATTGGATTTGTCTTGGTTTTGTGGACAAGAGATAACGGTGCAATTTTCTGTATCGTAGCAATACCATCAGAAGTTCTACATTATCTGTTGAGACGTTAAACAGAGATTCTACCTGTCCAACTGAAAAACAAGAAATTTGTTCGGCTATCAGTAAATATTTCCATTAGAATACAAAGTCTCATATTGAGTGTATGGAAGAAACTCTGGGTCAGGTTTTTCCCTCTGACTATGAGCACAGGAAGTGAAAAATAAAGAGCGTCTGAGTGGTGGTCACCAAAGAAATCCTCAAAAATTCAAATATCAGACGAACAGAAGGAAGTCAGACATTTCATCAGCGTTTCCCACTGACAAAGAAATTCAAATTAAAATTGACCTCATTCATCTCCAAGATGCCAAAATTTCTGATTATTCAGAAACTCGCATTAACAATTGGATGCAGGGCTTCAAATGAGGACAATTCACATCTGGCCTTTCAAATCTTTTCAAAGAACAAATAGGAGCAAGCCACCAATAAGACAATGATTGACCCTAAACAGTAACTAAGAAAGCAGAGGTAATTTCCGAACTCCTTAACTTATATAGAGTTCAAGCAGGTGAAGTTGAGAGCAAGGTGGAAATTGGAAGCAAAACTGATCAACTTTTCCAACTCTGGAAGACAGATTTTGGTTCTAATTTCTACTCTGCGCTCAACATTATCTGTCTATCTCTGCCTCATCCCTTCCCTTTCTTGACATATCCATTTCTGGGGATAAGCTAGCCAGCAATATCCATTACAAATCCACCCACTCCCACAGTTACCTTTACTATGGATCCTCACATCCTGCTTCTTGTGAAGATTCCATTCCATGCTCTCAATTTCTCCATTGAATCTACTAATAATGCCACATTCCACAGGGGTACTTCAGAAACTTCCATCTTTATCCGCAACCAAAGATTCCTTACCACCATGGCTGACAGGGTCCTGTGCCATGTTTGACCTATTTCCAGCATTTGCTGTGGGAGGGGAGGGAAGTGGTGAGAGCACAAGCATGATCCCTGGTCCTCACTTTTCACCTCAACGGCCCCCATATCCAAAGGATCATAAACCACCATTTCTGCCACCTCCAGCAGGATGTCACTATCAGACACATATTCCACTCCACTCCACTTCCCTTGTCAGCATTCCACAGTGACCATTGCCTCTGGGACACCCTGGTCCACTGCTCAACTCCTCACCACGCTCCTAAGGCGCTTTCCCATGCAATCGCAGAGTGCGCAACACTTTGTTGTTTACCTCCTCTGTCCTCACTGTCCAAGGTCCCAGGCACTGCTTCCAGGTGAAGCAACTGTCCTTTTTTGTATGGGTTGCTCCCAGTACAGCCAACCCATTTACACTTCTTGTTGGCACCTTAACCAGCATTTATCTCTTTTTTTGCCTATCCCTTTTTTCTCTCTTGCTGCCTCTGGGCACCATGTACTTTATTCATTCCTCCGCCAACCTCATCAACGCTGCTCTTTCCCAGCTATTTTCAGTTCTGACAAAGGGTCACTCGACTTGAAAGGTTAACTCTGTTTTTCTATCCCAGATCTACTGCTTTTGTTTCAGATTTCCAGCTGGTGCAATTCTGTGGTTTTATTCCAAGACAAGGAGCAGCTACACTCAGAACTCCAAAAAAATCTGCAAACCAAGACAGAAATCCGTCTCAGAGTGGAAAAGAGGCAACACCTAAGAACATGAAAAGAAGTTCTTACTCAAACCAAAACCTTGATCGACTAACCAGCTCTTGAATTCAGGAGTGCCTCATCAACACGATATCATTGCCTGAATGCAAAACTATGATAAAGGCACCGCTTCCTATCCTTAAATCCAAATAATTTGTTCCTATTTGTCTTTTTTCTATCCACAATATTTCTAAACTCTCCTTCTATCCTAGTAATGTATTTGGATTGCAAGTCGCTGTAGGTGTTAGATGTTATTGATTCCTTTCTCTCTATACCAGTTACAGACTGCAGGCTCAGTGGTCTCTAGCAGATGCAGTGTTGTGGTCAATCTTGGTGCCGTAATGGGCACGCATAGGATAGTTTAATATTTGGTAATCATCCTTCCCAGAATGTCTGACAGGGTAGGACCTGGTAGATCCCCATCAGCAGGGAACCACACCACCCTCATAGACTGGGGTTAGTTTCTTTGGAGGAGAGGAGACTGAGGGGGACATGATTGATATATATAAAATTATCAGGGGGACAGACAGGAAGAAACCTTTCGCCTTGATGGAATAATCAATGACCTGGGTATAGATTTCAGGGGCAGAGGTTTAGAAGGGATGTGAAGAAAACCTTTTTCACCTGTAAGGTGGTGGGAATCTGGAACTTATGGCCTCATAGCATTGAAGAAGTATTTAGATGTACACTTACAATGCCAAGACATAAAAAGTTATGAGCAAGGTGCGGGGAATGGTGTTAGAACAGATACGTGGTTGTTTTATTGATTGACACAGATTTGATGGTCTGAAGGGCCTTTTTTCTATGCTGTGGACCTCTGTGTCTCTATGACCGAGGACTATCTGTGTTATCTGTCCTATTTATGAATTCATGTGTTTGTTGGGATTTAAAGGGCATAGAAGTTAAGTTTGCATATTGGTAATTAATAATTCTTTTTGCCACTTTGTAAACAGTAGGCTTGTTTATAATAAGTTTTGCTTTTGTTTATTGCTGAATCCTGGTGAATGGCAAATTAACCATCTTTGATTAAACTGGTCATTTATACATTGTGACAGTGCGAGGAACAGCGGGGCTTGTTTTCCAGTGCCCTCTTCCCATCAGGGTCATGTCGGTTTTGCCTCATTCTTCCAAACTCTAATGGGTACAGGCCTATCCTGTCCAACCTCACTGCATAAGATAACACTCCATTACAGTTATCAGTGCACTGAACCTTCTCTGAACTGCTTTTAAAGCATTTATATCCTTTCAAGTAAGGAATTCAAAACTGTACACAGTATTCCAAAAAATGTGGTTTCACCAATGCCCTGTCCGACTATAAATATTCCTATTTTGCGTTTCATTCCCTTGCAATAAAGAACAAGTCATTCTTCCTTCTTAAACACTTGCTGTATCAGCATGCTAACTTTTAACGGTTCTTGTATTAAGTCACCCAGATCCCACTATATTACAGTTCTGTAATCGCTTTCCATTTAAATAATATTCCGCTTGTCTGTTCTTCCTATCAAAATCTTCAAGTTCAACTTATCTACGTAATGCTCCAGCTGAAAAACTTCTCACTATTCACTATATATCTCTTTGTAAACTCCCTCTGTCCTCTTCACAACTTGCCCTCCTATCTTTCTTTGTGTCATCAGCAAATTTAGCTACCATACATTTGATCCCTTCATCCAAGTATTGAAGTAAATTGGAAATAGTTGAGGCCTGAGCACTGATTCCCATGGATTCCTCCACCCATCAAATCTAACCAACTTAAATTCCTACTCTGCTTCCTGTCAGTTTATCATTCCTCTATTCACGCTATAATATTACCCCTATGAGCTGCTATGTTGCCAAGTATTCTTTGATGTGCATCTTGTGAAATGCCTTCTGGAAAATTAAATACAGTACATTTATTAGTTTCCCATTATCACCATTAAACCACGAGAAATAAGAACAGGAGGTGGCTATTCAGCCCCTCAAGCTTGCGCCATCATTCAACAGAATCAGGACTTATCTGACATTCCTCAGGTCCACTTTCCTGCATTTTTCCCATAGCCCTTGATTCCCCTACTGCTCGAGAATCTATCTCAGCCTTAAATATACATAAGAATCCTGCCCCTCCCCAGCCCTTTGTGGCAAGGAGCTCCAAAGACTCTCAACTCTGTGGCAGAAGAAATTCTTCTTCAACACACTCTTAAATTGGCACCTCTTTATTCTGAGACTATTCAGCCCATGAGAGGAAACATTGTCTCAGCATTTACACTGTCAAGTCCCTTAAGAATCCAATGTTTCAGTGAGATCACATCTCGTTCTTCTAAATTCCAGTGAGTAGAATTCCAACCTGTTCGATCTTTGTTCATTGAACAAACCCTCCATACCAAGGATCATCTTAACCAACCTTCCTTCTCCAAACTGCCTCCATTGAAATGATAGCTTTCCTTAAATAAGGGGACCAAAACTGCTCATAGTACTCCAGATGTCGCCTTGCTAGCACCTTATACAGTATAGTAAAATTTCCCTACTCTTATAATCCAATTCCCCTAAAGCAAGAGCCAACATTCCATTTGCCATCCTGATTACCTGCTATCCATGTTCTAGCTTGCTGTGTTTCATGCACAAATACCCCCAAGTCCCTTGGTGGTACAGCTTTCTGCATAAATAATATTCTGTTCTCCCTTCTAAAATAAACAAATTCACATTTCTCCATGTCATATGAGTTCTCCACTTACCAACTATTTGTCCACTTGCTTAACCTATAAATATCGCTCAACTATTTACATTCTTTTCGCAACCTGCCTTTCCACTTATTTTTTGTGCCTCCTGCAAATATGGCTGCAGTACATTCACTTCCCGCCTCCAAGTCATTAATATTGTGGTCCCAGCACTTATCCCTGTGGGAACCCGACTGGTCACAGATCGCAAACTTCAAAAAGAACGCTTTATCCCCATTCAATGCTTCCGGCAACACAATTCTCTATCCATGCCAATGTACTACCTTTTGTGAAGTACCTTGTCGAATGCCTTCTCGAATACAACACATCCACTGGTTCCCACCATCCACTCTGGTTGCGACTTCCTCAAAAAAACTCTAATAAATTAGTCAGGCATGGCACCCCTTTCATGAAGGCATGCTGACTCTGAATAAATAATGATATTCCAAATGTTCTACTTTTTAGTTCCTTTGTGATGGATTCCAATATTTTTCCAATAACGGATGTTAGGCTAATCGGCCTGCTTTTTGCCCAACGCACACCTTGCCGTGCCGTACCCCCCCCCCCAACCCCGCCAAATGTTTTGAATAAGGGAGTCACAGTGGCAATTTTCCAATCCTCTAGTACTTCTCCAGAATTAAACTTAACTTTTGAAAAATTACAACCAAAAAAATCCACCATCACTGCAGCTATCTCTTTTAAGATCCTTATAAATTCCTCAATAACTGATTCCAGCATTTTCCTTGTGGCAGATGTTAAAGTAACTCTGATTTGATTTGATTATTGTCACGTGTACCAAGATACAGTGAAAAGTATTGTTTTACACGGTGTCCAGACAAACCATACCTTACATAAGCACATCAGGGTAATACAACAAAATGCCAAATATAGTGTTACAATTGACTAATGATAACTAGCGCATAGTTGGCATCTGTTTCCTTTTTTCTTGAACGGTCACATTTGCTTTTTTTCAATCTGACGGAATCTTTCCAGAATCTAGGAAACTTTGGAAAGTTCAGGCCAATACATTTACTATCTCAGCAGCAATTTTACTTTATTTCGAGTCCTGGTGTGAAGTCCACCAGGACCTGGGACCTCAGAAACCTTTTAGTTCTAATTCCATGGCAATTGTAATCGTTCTAAATTCCTCTCTTCCTTTCAGTCCAATTCATAATCATTTCCGGGTTAGTTATATTGAATAGTGAAGATTGCTGCAAAATTTCTAACTCGTTAGCATTTCCTTACTTTCCCATATTCTCCAGACACTTTCACTACAGCATCAACTTTCACTTTAATGAAGGTTTTCCTTGTCAAATAACTGCAGAAGCTCTTACTTATATTTCTACCTAGCTTTCTTTCGTACACTTTATTCTTTCAGTCTTTTTTTGGTGTTCTTTATATTCTTCCAATCTTCTAACACGATAGTCATCTTTGCCAAATCACATGTTCTTTTACTTGAATACTATTCTTAATTTCCTTCATTTGTGACATTTTCATTTTCCTTTGTTTTCTCTCAATCTCTATTCTCATAGGACAACCAACTTGCCACTCTGCCTAATGTTAGGATTTAAGTGTACTGTTACAACTTGCTTAACAATCAATTCCAGCATGTTCTTGCGAATCAATGTCAGGCCAATTGGTATGTACTTCCCTCCTTTTTCTCCCTCACTTTTCTTGAATAATAATGTGTTTCTTCCTATCCATTGGGACCACTGAAATCTATGCAACTTTGGGAGATCAACCATTCCACAGACCTCTTCTAGAACCATATGTATTAGCCCTCAGGTCGTATGGATCTTTTCAACTTTCGGCCATTTTTCAATACATTTTCTGAAAATAAACTAACATTGCTTTAAGTTCCTGGCTGAAATTAATTTGTCCATTCCCCACTATTTCTAGTATGCTTCTCGGTGCTTCTATTAAAATGACAGTCATTCTGTCAATTTATTTTTTCCAGTTTCTTGTCCAGGGATTAAATGTTCGCTTTTGTCAGGCTTCCTCTTTTTTACATGTCGTCTTTTACAATATATTTATATATTGCAGTTAGTCTACTCTTATCTATTTTCTAACTATATATTGGTCATCTTTTGGTAATATCTAAAAATGTTTCAATCCTAACCAAATGTTTTCGTTATAAGGCTCTTCTTCGAACCTAATATTATCTTCAAACTCTTTAGTTAGCCGCATCATGATTCCCTTTTCATGTTCAGCTTCTGTTTTTCAAAACAGTGTGGATACATTGAGAATTAAAAATAAGTGCCCACCATTATACCTTTGAATCAAATTTACCAATCTACCTCGTCCAATTCATCCTTCATACCTTTATCTATATAACTGCCTTTAGTTAATACTAGTATTCTAGTTTCAGACTTCTGTTTCACTCTCAAATGCAATGTAAAATTCCATCATATTATGGCCAGTTTTACATTGAGATTACTAATGATACTCATTCCATCATGCAAAACAAAATTTAACACTAACACCCAACTTAAGGTATTCAGTCAAGCTCATAAATGTGGCTCATTATGGATTTCAATTTCGGAATTTCTCTGCACATACGTTTAACATTTGGGCCAAAATTTGCAGCTGCAATTATAACAGAGTTAACTACTGGAAATCAAGGGTTGGATTTTTTTTTAACATTTAAACATTTATTAAATGTTAACTAAATGAATTTAACGTATGGGACATCATGAACGGGTGGAAACACGAGAAATGGAGTGCGAAGATTTGTTGTACTCCATGCTTAAACCTTAAGCTAGTCAATTATCTATTACATTTACATCCACCCATTTTGATAATGATAATTCATCCAGTTTATTTTTTTGCTCTAAATTTGTTCCATGCCTTTAATAAGAGTGCAAACAAGAATTCAAATATGAAGGCACATTGTTCACATGGCCCTCATGTCAAACTAACAAAGTTTCCATCTCATATTTCACAACTCAGTATTTCCATCTTTCATTCCTCTTAAATCTATTAAGTCTCATTTGATTACAATATCCCTGTTGTTGGCATGTTATCTATTAACATTGATAAGACAAGATGAAGTAGGGCGACTGGGAGAAGCCCCTGTGGAGAGTAAGTGCCAAAATCGTCCTGTTGGGTCCAATAACCTGTTTGTGCATTGTAAAATTAAATGCAACAAGTCTTTCTTTCTTTACGGCTATGATGCATTCTTTTCAATTGGGCATTATAATATTGTAATGCCCAATTACAAATCTTCATTGTAACTTCAATTTTTGCAGAGGTACCTGCTTTGCCCTTCTTGGTAGAACACAATAGTAACAGATTATATATCGGTCTCCATGCACATGAAGGTATTTCCACAAATATGGCACTGCCCTTCAAGACCAGTTCTCCACCTATGAACCTAACAAGTTAGGTGTCAGCAAGCTACCTTGATAACAGGACATCTTAGCTGTCCCTGACCTACAAACCTGTGCTTTCCAGCTGGAACACAATTCTGATCAGAAACAGGAAAATGTCAAGCTCAGGGTCATAAGAAATAATTGCAATTTCTCAACACACATCCCAGCTAAGGGAAGTTAATATAGCACAGGTAAGGAATTAAATATACCTTCTGCAGTTGCAGGAATTAATTCAACACTAAATTGTTCACATAATAACTCAAAAACCAAAAGATGTGGAAATTGAATGCAGCGAATAGTGTAACAACTAATTAAATCTGTTTGCTCTTCTTCAACAGTGTTGCACTCTATGGCACCATGAGTAGGGAATGGGAGAGGGGAAATGATCAAGAACAACAGGACGAAGAGCATGAGTGGAGGCGGGAGGCAGAATTCAAGAGAGAAATACAAATCCCAGGTAATCGGACTAGGCAACTTTCTGAAAGGTAACCTCCCATCTGCTTCTCCAGAGTCTTGAGTAGACTAAAGTAGAGTTTATGCACACCATATGATTATTTGGAGGGAAAAATAAAGAGAGAAGTGGTACATTGGCAGAAGGTGTCCATGGTCAGGGGAAGGAGGGAATCTGGGCTGCACGACTGAACCAATTGTTAACATTGCACAGCAGAAAGCAGTGCATGACTGTATCTGGAGCAGTATACCTTCTCTAATTTTCAGAAAAGGTCTGGTGAAGGCACTGTTCTGATCCACCTTGGGATCAGCGCAGACATTCAGCGTATCTTAGTGCTAGAACCCTTGCTGATTTTCAGTTTTTTTTAAAATCAGTTCTGAATTATGAGATGGCAATGACTTGTGGGCTTTGGATAGCTTGTGGTAAAAGGAACTGACCAAACAAACTTCTTGATTGCTTAAGAGGCCAGACCTGGAGGTTAATTGTAGGCTGATTCCTGATCAAAAGGGTTCCGACAGACAAAGTGACCCCAGGAAGAACACTGCATTTAAACGGACAGCAAATGTTGTCTTTTAACAAGGTCAGTACCTGGGAATTGCTTCTGGCAATTCTGGAAGAGGTCCTTTGTTCAAGCAAATGGCAGGTGTTGAATGGTAATTGAAGCCTCGGGAACAGTCAGTCAGTCAGTCTATTTAGGGTGGAACTGAAATTAAGGGTTTTATTTGAACTATATTGAGATAGTTCTTGGTTGTTGCTCAGATCCCTGCCTGATCTGCTACACCAGCTTCCAGAAGCCCAAAGCATGGAAAGCTGAGTTAGAAGTATTGAACTGGGGTAACATAGCATCAGAGGAGCAGGAAGTGTCCCAACCCAAAACGTCAACTTTCCCGCTCCTCTGATGCTGCCTGGCCTGCTGTGTTGTGTCTGACTCCAGCACCTGCAGCTCTTGCTATCTCCGAGTCAGAAGTATTGCTGCTTTTGCCTGGGTAAACTGAAAAGGTGAAACTGATCAAACTTTCAGAAAAGCATCCAAGGAGCCCAATGTTGTGACTGTGAAACAATGCTTCATGAAAGCCACGTAAGTAATCCAGCCAATTTTGTTGGCACAGCAGGCAGGCTAAGGCCCAAAGGTAGGCCGTCTGCTCCTGCTGGCTATTTTTTCTTCTTCTCTTCCATCTTTGTTGTCTTTCGGTCTGAAGAGCGGCAGGCAAGGGTGGCAGTAACATCAGGATAAGCTGAACACAGCTCCAGCCCAGCCTGGGGTCTCCCACCAAGCAAGGAGCAGGCCCCAGGCTGACTGCCCTGGATCAGACTCTTAGACTAGGCCAAAGAACCAGTCCGCGGTTGGGCCCAGGTGCCTGAAGGAGGAGAGATAATGGTTTCCCAGTACAGAGGTCTTCTCCTGGTGTGTTGGAGGTCTCTTCCCCATGTGGAAGTCCTCCTCATCTTCGACCCCCAGGTGTTCCAGCGGCCTGGCAGGTGGTCTTGTCCAGGAACTGCAGTCTCAGCCCAATGTGGCAGTCTTCTTCGGCGGACGCTCCCAGCCTCAAATCCAGCAGCTTGACGCGGCAATCTGATCATGGAATGGCTGTCTCATCCGGAATGGCAGTCTTGTCCCAGCTGGGTCTTCAGGGTATTTCGTCGTTCCTTAATCAGCTTTTCCCAAGGCCAGGAACCGTTAACTGAATTGTGATGAATTTGGTCTTCATTTACAGAGATAGTAGGAACTGCCAATGCTGGAGAATCGGAGATAACAAGGTGTAGGGCTGGATGAACACAGCAGGCCAAGCAGCATCAGAGGAGCAGGAAAGCCTTCATTTAGCTCTTTTTATTATGTATGACTTCTGTCATTGATGGAGGCGCTGCGGTGGGGTGACTTATAAAACGTTTCAGTGTTCTTTTTCACGTAAAAGTACACGTGACATTAAATTTCTATTCTATTCTTATTTATCCCTTAACTGTGTTTGCTTGTCTCGCTGTCTTTTGCGTGAATGGGAGCTGAGAAAAAACGTGGTTTGGGTTTAAAGCGCAGGCATTGATCAGTTTAGTGTGTTCTGTACTTTTCACTCTGCTGAAGTTATTATGCATCTTATAAATAGTGAAGTCTTTTGTTTAAAGTATAAAGGTGGTGTCTGGCAATTAATTATTTGCAAAGACTGGGATTGGTTATTCAAATATCTGGGCAGGAACTTGGGGGTCTTCAATAGTTTAATTTTACAGTTTTATGAATATAGAGGTAGAAAAGCTGATTTGGTTCAGCTATTTTTCTGCATTGCAACAGAGTCTCAATCAGGATATCCCTTGTGGGAATTCAAGGGACAATCAACAGGAATGGGTTTACACACTAAATGATTAGCAGTTGTACTGCTTGATAAAAAAAATTAAGAGAAATCAAGGATTAAACCGCAAATTACAGACAAATCACTAAACACGGGAAAATGAGTAGAAGGATTCCATTGACAGCCTCCCCAGCAACAAAATCATAACAGAGGCATTCACGGTAATATGAACCTGATATGTAGCTAAATGAGTTGGGAGACAACTAAAGCAAACAGTTACCCAATACAGACACAAAAGGTTGGAACAGCACACGGAGGAAATGGGCTGCGAGAGAGGGTCTTGTACTCACTTCAGTGTGCAAAACACCACCAATGGCACTTCAATCACTAAAAATTGAAGATCACAGTTTTGCACATGGGAGAATGCTTCTGTGGTCTGTGCTTATAGATGCAAAACTAAAAGCCATTATTTTGCTTCTTTTTAAAGTTACATTGCAGGAAGTGCTACTTATGAGATCATTCATCCACATCATTCATGCTTTTTTGGGATGCCAAACTGGTTGCATTTACGATGGTACATCCAGACACTGAAAACCTCTATCACAGAAATACCTAGAAACAGAAGCAGTACTAAAGGCAGTGCAATGGATTTGCTCAAAAGGGCAGGTTCACCATTAAGTTTAAAATGAAATGTGCTTCCCACCTAACTGTTTGGTATTTAGTGAACACATCTCAAGGCTGAAAAGAGATTTTTTAATTGAAATGCAGACAATAAACCTTTGTTTCAAACGTTCTAGCTCTCAACCTTCAGTTGCACACCTACTTAATTAAAAGCAAAGTACTTCGATTGGAAATCTGAAATGAAAAAAAGTGCTAGAAATAATCTAGCAGTCCCAATAGTAAGAGTAGTAGAGTCAATGTTTTGAGTCAAGCATGACTTCTTCAGAACAGGGAGATGGGTAGTTAGCTGCCACATTGTCTGTTTTGAGTCTAGACTGGAGAAATGATCCTTTCTTGGCACAGAATGTTTCCATACACTTACATACTAACACAGACTATGCTCCAATCGTTTATGGCAATTTTACGAATGATCAACAGGGTATGTGCCTGCAATACCAAGTAACTGCAACGTGCAGTGAGGGAACCTCAACTGCTTCGTGGAACAAATATTTTGCTGAAATCTAGGAAATACAGGTTATGGGCAAAACCTTTCAGAAATGGTAATGCCTTTGAACTGTGGCTGAATATCTAAGTGTTAGAGATTGAATGGGCTCAGGTTCAACGGTAGAAGTCTAAAAATTCAGTTTACAGACAAATGTACTCTAAATATAATTTACCTGGAGGGCTCCAAAAAGATCATACATATTAACAGGTGGCAAGGAAGCTAGCATATCTTCACCAGAACAGGCTAGGAGAAGAGCTGCCTGCTGCTCTACATCATCTGATGATATGTGGGATCCTGGATTTGGTCCAGCCGTTGTGGGCATTCCAGTAGGAGGACTATGTCAGAGGAATAAATATAAATTAAAATCATATTTATTGGTTTAAAAATATTTTCATTAATACGCAGGATACAATTTTGCTTTGAAAAATTATGACATTAAGAATAAAATGTTACTTGACTTGGAACATAAAAACAACTTTTTTTTTGAAAGCAGAAATTCAAGTAAACATTTAAAGTAAGAATTATCCAAATCTGTTTACATTGTGTAAAGTTGAAGCATTGAAGCTGGCCAGCGTCTCAGACACTGCCACAATAGGTAAAGTATAGGGACGAAACACAACTTCAAGCAGTGGGGGAGTTGGCACATTAGCACCCCCACATGGTTAAGCTCAGTAATACTCCAGGTCAGTTGTGGCAGCCAGCAATCATGGCCACAAAAGGTATATCCCTGAGATAAAAGGTACTGCAGATGCTGGAGAATCTGAAATAACAAGGCGTGGGGCTGGATGAACACAGCAGGCCAAGCAGCATCATAGGAGCAGGAAAACTTGACGTTTCGGGCCTAGACCCTTCATCAGAAATGGGGGAGGGGAAGACGGTTCTGAAATAAATAGGGAGAGGGGGGAGGCAGATAGAAGATGGATAGAGGAGAGGATGGGTGGAGAGGAGGCAGACAAGTCAAAGAAGCGGGGATGGAGTCAGTAAAGATGAGTGTAGGTAGGGGGATAGGGAGGAGATAGGTCAGTCCAGGGAGGACGGACAGGTCAAGGGGGGCGGGATGAAGTTAGGAGATAAGAGATGGGGGTCGGTGTAGGATTCAAATGGGCTGAATGGCCTGCTTCCACACTGTAGGGATTCAATGGCTGTTTTTCTATGACTCTTTGGATATTTGGGTACTGTAGTACTGCAAGAGCTTAGATAAACTATGGAGGAATCTGAACAGAGGGAAGTTACAAGTGTGAGACATTGGAAGGCTGGGCACGAATGCAGCTTAACAACTTGATGGATGAGCAGAATTTAATGAGGGGCAAAATGGAAAAACCAGGTTTAAGGATGAGCTGAATTTTATGGAAAATGGGATCTAGCAGGCTCGCCAGGAAAGCAGTGAGGTAAGCAAATCAGTCAAAAATAAAATGCTAAACAATTAAATGAACTGCAGATTGAGAACACAACGATTATTATTGTACTTCTCCAACTCTCAAGCAGCTAAGTGAGTCAACAAACAAGGGGTAAATCTGGCTTTCAAAGTGGAAAACTGACAGTGGGTAGCTTTGCAGAAAACTACCAAGCCCAAGCTCTTCTGCAAGACCTGACATAGCCCACTTCCCATTATTGACCTACTTTGCCTCTAAGGCCAGACTGCCTTTGCAACTAAGGTGTCTGATACAGTGGAATACATAATTATTGCAGTACCTAAGTGTGCATCACTGCCCCTTCAAATGACAGAGCAGCAAGTGAGAGGGGTGGAAGGGAACAAGTGAGCAGAAGGTTAAGGAGGTTTGGGACAAGCTGACCCTAGGAAAGGCAAGGTAAAGATTGTGTACTAAGTACCACTGGTATAGACAGACATGCTCCACAGCAAACTACAATGCAGAGTTTTAGGAAAAAAATCATTGTTGCTTCAAGTTCTTTGCACTCGCTATAAAATAGCACCAAACAGGTCATGTAAAACAATACGCAGACCCCATCTGAAACAACGACAAAGCAGAAGTCCAAACACAAAGTGCTTCTTATATCTACAACAGTAAATGGAATGATACGAAAGGCAGCAACTTAAAACAGATACTTACTGTTCCTGCCCAAGTTTTATCATTTGTTTCAAGCAAACCATTCCCTCTTAGTGACTTTAAAATGAAATACATAACTCAGCCTATTCTAATAATTTTATTCTCTTTTGGACGAGAAGGTAAGCAAGGCCTTGGCGTAAAAGATCCTATGACACATTTCAAAGGAATGGAGGGGAATCTCCCATCATTCTGGTCAATAATCATACCTTAATGTCACAAAATAGGTAATTTAGTCTTTGATCTTAGTGTACTTGTGAAAGTTTGCTGTTCACAACTCGGCTGTGGAATTTCCTACACCACATCACTGAGTACATTTCGGAGGACTATTTTCTAAAATTTCTTTTTAATGGCTTTGAGAAGGTGGTAGTGAACTGCCTTCTTGAACAGCTGCAATCCATATGCTGTACGGTGACACACAACGCCATTAGGCGGGAAATCCCATCGATTTTGACCCAGTGACAGCAAAGAAACGGCAATATATTTCTAAGTCAGGATGATGAGTGGCTTGGAGGGAAACTTTCAGGTGTTGGCATATGCATGTGCTACCCTTGTCCTTCTAGATGGAAGTAGTCATGGGTTTGGACAGTGCTGTCTAAGGAGGTTTGGTGAATTGGGTGTAAAGCTCTTTGGATCATCCAAAGTTTATGAAAGAAACTATAAAAATGCAAGTCTTCTTGCATAATATTCCATAATGGAACTTTGGTTCTGGGACATCAGTAATAGATTATTTCACCTCAATTATTCTGCTAAACTGAGGAATCAATTAAGTGCATATTTTCATTAAAGAAAAGTTAAAAGTAATTTCAGGATTAACAGTCATATCAAAATCTTCTTGTTAATTGAACGCTACTTTCAGGTTTTCTGTATTTTGCTGTTAACTTTAAGTTCAAACCCCCTTTCTCTGCACTACTTCATAGATTTTCTGAGAAGAATGAAAATGTATATACATATCTGACATTGCACTTACCAGTCAATAATGTTGTTGTAGGCAATGATGCTGTTCTTTAAATATGGCTGGGGATTAACACTACTTCCAAAAGCATACTTAAAATGGCCATCACGTAAACGGTATGACCTCCTCCTGGATATCACGGCCGTCAGAATATCCTTCAGATGATTCTATCGAAAGAAGCACAAAGTCGTGGTGAATGCGTTACTTGAAGATAGAGATATATAACCCACCCCCTTCCTTCATAAGCAAAATGTAGTTTTGGTTTTCCATTTCTTCTTCAAAATTATTCCTGCTTTTATCTGATGTGTATTCCCATGGGAAATCGTACAAAGTTGCTGACAGATTTTATGGCAGTAAGTCAGAAACAATGTTATAAATTTAGATAACAGAGAATCATTTAGAGATTCAGCTATGGATTCTATTCTGCATCTAGTCAGGATGATTCGTGTGTTTGGAAAGGTTTTGCATTAGATTTAAACTGCTAAAGAAATGGATTAGGCAGAATTCTTTTAAAACAAATGACAGCTTTTTACATTAGTTAACTAACTAGTTCCTTGTACAGTCTAAAGTAATAAATAGTTCACATCTGCTGTGCTACACTATGACACCAAAAAATTCCTAACAAAACTATTCCCTTCTCAGTATGTGGAAGCTTACTAGCCCAACACTTCAACAGTTCCACAGACTTATTGACCTGAGAGAATCACACTAAGAAATACACCTACAAAATAGTGAATTGAAGTAACTGTTGTACTTAAAAGCAATTGCCAATTAAATATATATCTGAACAGTTCATACAAGATATGTGTTTGATCATCGTTCCAATTGTTGGGCATGTCTTACCTTGCTGTACCAAGAAACAAAGCAAAAGCAGCCAAGGAATTTATCTAACAATTAAACTGGATTATTTGAGTAGAATCTAAACCAAAGCCCTTTTGACTCAGTGGAGAGTCCATCAATAATGCAGCATCAGCTGCTTGTTAACATTTACATTTTAATTACACTTTATCAATTCACAAAAGTCAATGTGGCGTCCTAAAGAAAAAAAAATTGTCTAATTGCTCTAGCAACACAGCAATGAGGCTAATGCTTTTGACGTGGCATACATGGAATTACAGGCGTTTGATAAAGGGCCTCACAACACACTGTTGAGGAAAGTTGTAGGTTATGGTATAAAAAGGGCACTAGCGATGTGAATTCAGAATTGGTTGAGTGATAGAAACAGTAATGTCCAATGAATATTTTTCAGACTGAAGGAAGGGTGGTTGTGGAATTCTGAGGGGTTGAAACTGGGAACCTTGCTTTTCCTGATAAACATTTACGATCTGGATCTTGGTGTGCATAGGGCAATTTCCAAGTTTGCAAATAATATTAAACTCAGAAGAATTATCAACTGTAATGTGGAATTCCCAAAGGACATTGACAAGTTGGAGGACTGGGCAGGTAGGTAGCTGATGACATTCAATGCAGAGAAGTATGAGGTGATACACTTTACTTGGAAGAACACTAAAAGACAATACCAAATGGAGAGTACAATTCTAAAGGGGTGTAGGGTGAACAGGTAGAGAGAGCAGTAAAGAACGGTAGTGTTCTTGGCTTTATTACTAGGGGCATAGAGTACAAGAACAAGATGATGCTGAATTTCCACAAGATACTTGTTAGACCTCAACTGGAGTATTGGGTAAAGCTGTGGGTGCCACATTATAAGAGAGATGCAAAAGAATTTTAGAGACAGCAGAAGCGATTTACTGGAATGGTTCCAGGTGCAAGAAAATTCAGCCATGTGGATATATTGAACAAACTGGGACTGCTCTCCCTGGACAGAAGATGGCTGGGAGGAGATCTGATTGAGTTTTTCAAAATCTTGAGCAGACTGAACAGATTGAAGTTGTTTCCATATGTAAAAGAAACAATAATTTGAGGGCACAGATTAAAGTGATGTACAAATGAAGCATTTCACATCAAGGGTGATGTGAAAACAAAACCTTTTCACACAGCAAGCTGTTAGGGTATGGAATGTACTGCACAGAAATGTGGTGGAGGTAGGTTCAATAGAGGCATTCAAGACGGTTTTGGGGTTTTTTTTGGATAGTAATGATAGCCAGGGATATGGGGAAAGACAGGAGATTGGCACTAGATAATACAGCTGGAGCAAGCATGATGACCTCCTAAACGACCTCCTTCTACATCATATTATTAATTCTGTGATTCAGTGCAGTACATCTCATTGAACCCTAAACCAGTGGCTAATAAAAGTGTAGTGCATGTGAGTCAATGGTTAATGTACTTGCCTGGGTCACAAGGTCATGAGTTCAAACCTCAGAGTTGAAGTTTAAAATTTAGACCAGCACTTGAATGCAGTATTGAGAAAGAGGTGCACTGTCAGAGGCATTATGGTTTGGCTGAGACACTAAATTTACAGCTTATCCAGCCACTCAAATAGTTATAAATTATCCCAATCCATGATTTCAGTGAAGAACAGGGTAGTTTTCCCCAAAAAGTGGTTGATATTTATCCCTCAAGTAACATTACATTAAAAAAAATAGGCCATGATCATTTTACCATTCTTTACAAATTCCTGCACACAAATTGGTGGCTAGATTTCCTGTGTTCCAACAGTGACTACAATTCAAAAATCAGTTCATTGATGGCGAATTGTTAGTGGCTATACTGAGGTCATGAAAGGTAACATTTAAATTCAACATTTTTAATTTAAAAGTGTGGTGAAATGCACATGTTAATGACCAATCGATGCAACGAATGGATATATAAACTGCATTACTTCAACATTTGGATGAAGGGATTTGATAAAGGTTAGCACATGGGCAGCAGAGATTAAGTTTACAGAAAGCAAAACAAAGGAAGGCCAGGGGATATGTAGGAACAGTCTATTCTGACAGCACAGAATGAGGGTTTCAACAGCAGCTGAAACTGAAACAGGAACAACTGGCATCATTACGGGGTGGATGTAAGCAGTTTCAGTGATTGCGTAGATGTAATCGAAAATTTATCTTGAAATTAAATATCTACTCTGATCAAGGAGCTACACACCAGAGGAATATTACCGCAGAAAGAGAAAACAAAACACAAGCCAATTTCATAGCAGTACCTCCACAGCATGCACCACTGCTGTCACTGCATCTTCAGATACATTGTCCAGTCCACATTCATAAGCTGTTACTATCATCCGACCTTCAAGCTGGCCTCTTGTGGGAAGCACCATTGTGTGAGTGCAAAATTTCACATCATCATCTTCTTGCGGATCCTTTGCGACGAAGTGCTGTGCTCCCGATAGAGGATTTTGTGCTTGAAAACGATGCTGGAGGAAAATACATACACGACGCACTAAGTTAAACTACGCAATGCCAGTTAAAAGTATTTATAAAGCATAAAAACCCTCAATCAAAAAGAATTTTTACACATACAAAAGTTGAAAGATTGATTCTTTTGAGCGAACAGTAGCAGAGATCATTCTATGATAATTTTATTTTTGGTTTCACTTTTAAGAAACTTTCATATTGTCTTAAAGCTGTTTATTTTGTTACGCAGACAGATACAATAACAAGAAATGGAGCTTGGACCATCTATTACATTAATAATAGAGGATATTAGAAGAATCTCTCTTCAAACTGTACACAGTCAACTTCATTATAACTTTAAGAAAGTAAATCAGGTTTGTTTCTGAACCTGCAAACTACATTATAAGGTTAACTCAACTGGAGAAGAGAAAGAAGAAAAAAGTTTATGGCATTAATAATTAGGTCAGGGAAAAATTTTGTTTTAAGTGATCATATTTAAAAACTAAAAAGTATTGGAAACGTCACATTATAAAGATTTGCCCAAAAAAAGAGGTGAAAATGCATGTGCAAATGATAACTTATGATTGATGGGAATAAACACACCACAACAAAACACGACATCCAGGAGTTCACCTCGGTACTCAACGGATAAACCCTCTGCTCATTGCTGTTTCTTGTTAGGCCTAACTATTGTATTTTGCTGCCCTGATTAAGGCAGTGAATTGCTTTGCTCCAGAGCTTCTTCCAAAAGATAAAATAATAGGCAAAAAAAGAACGATACAAAATAAATGTTTACCACAAGGAATAACTCTCAAGATTTTCATTAAATACACAGCAGACCAAACTGGGGGCAGGAAGTTACTAAGATTGAAAATAACTCACTTCAAATTTTGCACGTAGAGATGGAAACTTTTTCTTATTTTTAGGTTTACTTGATTTGGCAGCAGATGGACTAGTCCACAGTAGAGAAGTGCCACTTTCTGTAACAAGAAAAATACAAAAGAAACATAAATTCACTCGTCAAGGAAGATAGGTGACGATACTGCATGCAATGACTCAACTTGTCTTGCAGGTCACAAGGAACATTTTATAAGTTACGAACAATCACTTCAAAACAATCTAAAAGGGGAAGAATGTAATAAAACATGTACTTTCATCACATGACTTAATCAATTGTAGAAAACTTCTGCCACACTTCCTTTGCAAACACATCTTGGGGAAAGGAGATAAAGCTGTTCCAGGCTTAGAACCTGTTGTGTTGCTGAGCATGTTTCCTCCCATCAAGTATTCTCCCCATGAGGATAAGGACTCAGGCTGAGTCATAAGCCAAATGAGTGAGAACAAGTCCAGTCTCAATCATTTCTCTCTCTTTATTAAAAGACCCTGAAGGAGGAAAATCTCTAGGAATTTCAGTTTCATTGCAAGGTCCTGCACTTCTCCATTTCGATGGCTCTAATGTCTTATTTTCAAGCACAGTAGACATTCACCACACGAGCCAACCAGGAATTCTATTTAGAAAGGGAAAGGGTACACAAGCAGAAATAGTTTTATTTAAATTCAATCTTCAATAAAGTTTAGTTAAAATAGCTTTGGTTACCAGAATTGTTTCTAATTTCACTGTTGTATGCTCAATTCCCTTCCTCTTAAACATGGAGAGCATACACTGATACAAAAGATCCCTATTCAGGACGAGCAAACTGGAATTAAAACTGCTGTTAACAACAGGAGAATTTTTAAATTGGTAAACTAAGCATTCAGTTTTGCCTGGATAACAGAAAGGTCATCTTGGATAATTAAGATATTTCTGATATACAGAGACAACTAAGTATCAGTTTTGTTTTTCTGTTTAAAAGCTAAATAGACAAGCTAAGACATTGAGAGTAAATTCCATCCTTCATAAAATAAAAATGAGATTTTTATGTCATCAATCTGAAAAGCAAACAATGCATTTTCACAGCTGAGTTGGGGCAACCTACTTTTGAAATTATGCACTGTGCAGCTGGGAGTGAACAATGGCAACTTCAGAGCTGATCAGCAAATGTTTGATTTTAATACTTATAAAACTTATAAATCTTAATTGTTTTTAAACAAACCTCATACAGAAGGGGGAGGGTTGATTTTTTTTTAAACTGAGATCCGTCTCTTGATTAAATTTTTAATGTAAAAGATAAGTTGTTAATTTATCCTAGAGCAGTGTTTTTTGAGCAGTGAAACTGTGCTAACGCTAAGTTTTTGAGAAAGCATTGTATTTCTTTTTGGGTAGTTTCAGATGTAGATTAGGGTGCAGAGATGGCTTTTATTAGAGTGGTGTGCTCTTCCTGTTGGATGTGGGAGATTAGGTAGAATTTCCAAGTCCCTGGAGATAATGTCTGCAGGAAGTGCGTATGGACGCAAATCCTATTGGATCGCATGGATTGTTCGGAGCGGAAGTTAGAAGCAATGAGGAATTTACAGAAGCCTGGGGGTGTGATGGATGGCAGTTTCGGGAAGGTAAAAGAAAACCTCAGATACTGTGAGGTTAAAGATAGGAGAGGTAGGGAGGAGTTTCCTGTGGCTATCCCCATCTCAAACAAGCATGTTGTTTTGGAACTGTAGGGGAGATGGCTTCCCAGGGGGATATAGCACTGACAGCCAGGTTTCTGGTACCAAGACTGGGTCTACTGTAATGAGGGTGTGTCAGGTTTCAAGCAATTAATTGTGATAGGGGACTCCTTAGTCAGGGGCACAGACAGACATTTCTGCGACCAACAGCGAGACATCAGAATGGTGTGTTGCCTCCCTGGTGCCAGGGTCAAGGATATCTCGAGAGGGCACAGAACATTCTTCAGGGGAGAGTGACCAGCAGAAGGTCATTGTACGTGTTGGTACCAATGACACAGGAAAAGAAAGGGATGAGGTTCTGCAGACAGAACACAGAAAATTAGGCAGGAGCTTAAAAGTAGGTCTTCAAGGGTAGTAATATCTGGATTATTCCCAGTGCCATGTGCTAGTAGATTGGGAATAGGAGAATAGGGCAGATGAATGCGTGGCTGAGCAGCTGATGCAGGAGGCAGAGATTTACATTTTTGGATCACTGGGGCCTCTCCTGGGGTAGAAGTGATCAGTATAAGGGTGGGTTGCACCTGAGCTGGAAAGAGAAAGGAATAAAGTCTAGAGAACGTGGAGAAATAAACTTTCATATTTTAAAAACCATTCACATTACCAAAGAGGCCACTTGGGAGGTCTTAGAGAATATAAAGGTGGCTACATCTCCAGGGCCTGATCTAATGTATCCCAGAGGGTTTTGGGAAGTAAGGAAGAAAATTAAGAGACCCCCTTGCAGAAATATTTGCATCATCTATAACTATGGTCAAGACGCCTGATGACAAGAGGGTGGATAATGTTGTACCTTTGTTTAAGAAAGGTTGTAAAGAGAAACCGGGGAACTACAGACCTGTGATCACCTTACTGGGATTGTACTATAGATCCCCCAGTAGTCAGTGAAAAAATGAAAAGGAAATATGTAAGGACACCTCAGATATCTGTAAAAACAATAGGGTTGTAATGGTAGGGGATTTTAACTTTACAAACATAGGCTCAGACTACCATAGTGTCAAGAGCTTGGATGGAGAAGAATTCATTAAGCATGTACAAGAAAATTATTCAGTACATAGACGAACTGACCAGAGTAAGAGCAAAACTTGACCTTCTCTTGGGAAATAAGGCAGGACATGTGACCAATGTGTCAGTGGAGGAGCATTTTGGGGCCAGTGATCATTATTCTCTTAGTTTTAAAATAGTTAAGAAAAAGGATAGACCTGATCTAAAAGTTAAAGCTCTAAAATGGGAGTAAGGCCAATTTACGCAGGAATTTTCAAAAGTTGATTGGTAGAGGCTATTCACACATAAAGGGACAGTTGGAAAGCGAGATCCTTCAAAAATGAGATAACGAGAGTTCAGAGACAGTTTATTCCTGTTAGTGCGAAGGGTAAGCCTGATAGGTGTAGGGAATGCTGGAAGACTAGAGAAGTTGAGGCTCTGGCCAAGAAACAAAAAGAGGCATATGTCAGGTATAGACAGCTGGGATTGAATAAATCCCGACAGGAGAACGAGGGTGGTACAAGTATACTTAAGAGGAAAATCAGCATGACTAAATGGGGACTTGAGATAGCTTTGGCAAATAGGTTTAAGGAGAATCTAAAGAGATTCAACAAATACATTAATGGCAAAAGAATAACTAGGGAGAGACTAGGACCCCTTAAAGATCAACAAAGCTGTCTATATGTGGAACCACAGGAGATGGGCGAGATAATAAATGAGTATATTGCATCAGTATTTTCTGTGGAGGAGGACATGGAAGCTAGAGAACTCAAGGAAATAAATATTGAAATCTTGAGAAGTGTCTATATTACAGAAGAGGTGATTCAGGATGTCTTAAAACGCATAAAGGTGGGTAGATCCCCAAGACCAGATCAGGCCATAATTTTGTGGGAAGCTAGGGAAGAGATTGCTGGGGCCCTTGCTGAGATATGTGTATCATTGATAGCCGTGGATCAAGTGCTGGAAGATTGGAGGTTGGCTAATGTGGTGCCATTATTTAAGGAAGATGTTAAGAAAAGCCAAGGAACTATAGATCGGTGAGCCTGACATCAGTGGTGGGTAAGTTGTTCGCAGTGATTCTGAGGGACAGGACTTACATGCATTTGGAAAGATAAGGACTAATTTGGGATAGTCGACATGGCTCCGCGTGTGGGAAATCATGTCTCACCAACTTAAATAGGAAAGGGTTAGAGAAACATGGGGCAATACTGGCAAATGGGACTAGATCAGTTTAGGCTGTCTGGTTGGCATGGATGAGTTGGACTGAAAGGTCTGGTTCTGCGATAACAAGGTGTACAGCTGGATGAACACAGCAGGCCAAGCAGCATCATAGGAGCAGGAAGGCTGCCATTTTGGGCCTAGATTCTGTGCTGTATACCTCTATGGCTCTAATCTATTATTGTTTTGCTACAGATGCCCTGGGGCATTGGTGGGACCACATCTAGTGTTGGAGAGGTGGTGGCTCAGTGGTATCATCGCTGGACTGTTAATCCAGAGACCCAGATAACATTCTTGGATCCAGATGTGAATCCTGTCATGCTAGATGGTGGAATTTGAATTGAATAAAAATATCTGGAATTAAGACTCCAATGATGATTGTGAATCCATTATCAATTGTCAGAAAAACCCATCTTGTTCACTAATATCCTTGAGGGAAGGAAACTGCCATCCTTACCTGGTCTGACTTACATATGACTCCAGATCCATAGCAATGTGGTTGAGTCTTAAATGCCCTCTGGGCAATTGGGGATGGACAATAAATGTTGCCTTGCCAGCAATGTCCTCATCCCATTAATGAATAATGAATAGAGAAAAACATGCATGCGGTTTTGGATCCAGACTGATTCCAGGACAAAAAAAATGTCAGACAGGCCTGTATTCAATGCAGTTTAAAAGGATCAGGTTTGATCTTTTGGAATGTCCAACATCTTGATGGAACTTAGTGCAGTGGATGCTGAAAGGAAATTTCCCCCTGCAGAAGAGACTACAACTAGGGATTCAGTTGAAAAATAAGGAGTGTCTCATTTAATACAGAAATTGGGAGAATATGTTTTTCTCTCAGATGGTTGGGCATTTGTGGAATTCCTCTTCCCCAGACAACAATGGAGCTGTATCATTGAATACTTTTGATGCAGAAATAGATAGATTCCCTTGTTAGTCGAGAATCTAAGGATACTCAGTAGCCTGGAAATTGCTTTGAGGCCATAATCAAATCATCCACAATCTTCTCATATGGCAGAGTAAGTTCAAGGTGTCAAATGGTTTACTCCAATATTATTTCTCCATTACTTACACTTTCAGGTTTACACAAGTACTAGAACAAATAGAATATGAAGACGTTATATATAAATCATTATGCAGAAAGATTAGGAAAGTCGGGACTTTCGAAAGAAATGGCGGAGGGAATATTCCATAGAGGCATTCAAAATGATTAGGGTGTACAAGGAAAAACTGCTTCAATTGATAGATGAATTGAAAACCAAAGGGCACAAACTAAGAAAAGAGGCAAAAACATCAATGCGAATTTGAGGAAAAAGTGTTTCATGCAGTGAGTAGTCAGGATAATCTGAAATGTATTGCCCACGTGTGTCACAGAGGTAGCTTCAATCCAGGGATCAAGAGGAAATTGGGTTTTCACCTAAAAATGAAGTTTCGGGGTGTGGGATGAAGGTAGGGGTATGGCACAAAGTGAATTGCTCTTTCTTATAGCCAGACAGACAAACATACGCCAAAAAGCCTCTTTCCACGCTTCACCATTCATCGCAAAGTAGTTTAGCTTGGCTAGTCAAAGGCCAAGTTGAAATTCTACCCAAGTTCAAAACTGTGGCAATTATTGAAATTGGGTTCATGAAATTTTAGAAATAACCACGATTACTTGATACTCGCTGGATCAAGATCCTGGAATTCCCTCCCTAAGGGCACTACAGGTCAACCCACTGCAGGTGTACTGCAGCTGTACAAGAAGGCAGCTCATCACCTTCTCAAGAGCACCTGGGGACAGGCAATAAATGTTGGCCAGCCAGCGATACCCACATCCCACAAATGTATAAAAAAGTTCGAAATGCAATTTAGATATCTGACTATAAAGTTCTTAAGAATACAGAAGTGTCTGTAACACGCCACAGGAAGTCTCTTTGCTATGTGTTTTCTCCATGACTAAATGTTTTTAAGCAAAATTTCTTGGCTCAATGTGTTCTGGAAATTCTGAGCAGATCAAGTTGTATTTGGGGAAAGAGAACGGGAGAAACAGCTAATATTTCCAGTAAATGACCTTCTTTTATTCTGAATCTAGGATATTTCACTTTATTTTCCATGAATCAATTTACCTGTTTGGAGTTCATAGCTTGTGTAGTTTCAAAATTAAAGTCCAGAAAAATTTAACTTGGCAAGAGCACTCAATGAAATTATAGAACGAAATGGAAAAACAGAATTCAGCAATACATGAAACACACTGGAAGAAACTTGAGACAACAAGGTGCAGAGCTGGATGAACACAGCAGGCCAAGCAGCATCAGGGGAGCAGGAAGGTTGACGTTTTGGGCCTAGATCCTCCTTCAGAAATTCAGAAAATTTCTGAAGGAGAGTCTAGGCCTGAAATGTCAGCCTTCCTGCTCCCCTGATGCTGCTTGGCCTGCTGTGTTCATCCAGCTCTACACCTTGTTATCTCAGACTCACCAGCATCTGCAGTTCCTACTATCTCTGGAAGAAACTTGATTTGGCTGTGGACGAAAGAGTAGAAAGTCCCAACACTAACAATGTACAAATAAAACAAACCACATTAAATCTCTAAAATTCTCAAACAGTTCAAACCTTTGCATTACCACGTACCTGGAGCAGAAACCATGATCTGACATCTAGTGAGGATGGCAAGCAAGAAGTCATTGTGGGAATGCACTGGAAAAGAAAGTGATTGTTTCTTTTAGCATGACCTTAACAACACTGTCGAAGATAAACGCGACTGTCAAAGCAAATATCAAGTGGTTACAGGAGATTCATTGTTACTTAAATTGTACGTCGATCATGGAGTAGTCAAAGAACTTGGAAGCAACTTTTGATTTCTATTGTGGCTTGACCATATCTTAAAAGTAATAGCAGTTCTTCCATCAAATGTGCAACCAATTTATAGAAGCAGTGTATCAAATGACTGCCTTGAAGAATCACTCATGCACATCCCAGATCCAACATTTGTAATTCCATTTGCTTATTCTTTATCTATCTTTCGTCTTTCACTCTCAAAACCCGTTATTATAAAAGTATTTTTAATGCATTTCTCCCAAACTTTACTTGTTTAACCCAGGCTCTCCCCAAAATTTTCTTCTGCCTTTCAGTTATTTCAATGATTGAGATCAATCTACGGTGAGGAGATGCCCTGTGGTATTTTCACTTGACTATTAATTCAGAAACTCAGCTAATGTTCTGGGCACCGGGGTGTGAATCCCACCATGGCAGCTGGTGGAATCTGAATTCAATAAAAAATAAATGTGGAGTTAAGAATCGATTAATGACCAGTAAACCATTGACAAATGTCAAAACTTGGGTTATTACGGGAAGACATGGAAAAACTCATGTGCTTCAGGGAAGGGTATCTGCCATTCTCACCTGGGTCTAGCCTACCCGTGACCCCAGACTCTCAAATCCCCTCTGAAATGGCCTAGCAAGCCATTCAGTTGTACCAATCGCTACAAAGTCTCAAAGAAGTGAAACTGGACGGAAAAAACAATGGCAGAAACAGCCTTGTTGACACTGCAAAGTCCTCCTTACTGACACCTGAAGGCTAGTGCCAAGATTAGGAGAGCGGTCTCACAGACCAGTCAAGCAACAAACTGACAACAGTATACTTAAAGAAGCATACCTTGTAGACAATGCCCCAGACACCACCATCACCATCACTGGAAATGTCTTGTCTCACTGGCAGGACAGACCCAGCAGAGGTTGCAGCACAGTAGTATACAGTCAGGAGGGAGTTGCCCTGGGAGTCCTCAGCATTGACTCCGGACCCCACAAAGTCTCATGGTTTCCTGGTGATTATCACATAATGTACTCCCTTGGCTGATGAATCGGTACTCTACTTTGAGCAACACTTGGAGGAGACACTGAGGATGGCAATGGCACAAAACGTACTCTGGGTGGGAGATTTCAATGTTCATCACCAATTGTGGCTCAGCAGCAGTACTACTGATCGAGTTGGTCAGAATCTAAAGGACATAGCCGCTAGATTGGGTCTGCGGCAGGTGGTGAGGGAACCAACAAGAGGAAAAAAACATTCTTGATCTCATCCTTACCAATCTGCCAACTGCAGATGCATCTGTCCATGACAGTATCAGTAACTGTGACAACCACACAGTCCTTGTGGAGAAAAAGTCCTGTCTTCACACTGAGAACACCCTTCCTCATGTTGTATAACACTATCACCATGCTAAATGAACAAGCTTCGAACAGATCTAGCAACTCAGGACTGGACCATCAACAGCAGCTGAATTGTACTCCAGCACAATCTGCAACCTCACGGCCCACATATCCTCCACTCAACCATTACCATCAAGCCAGGTGATCAAACTTGCTTCCTTTGGGTAGTGTGAGTGAGCATGCCAGGAGCAGTACCAGGCTTACTTGAAAACGAGGTGTCAACCTGGTGAAGCCACTAAACTGGACTACTTGCACGCCAAATAGCATAAGCAGCAAGTGACAGACACAGCCAAGTGATCCCACAACCAACGGATCAGATCTAAGCTCTGCGGTCCTGCCACATTTAGTCACAAAGGGAGGTTGACAGTTAAACAACTCACTGTTGGAGGAGGTTCCACATATATCCCCATTCTCAATGATGGAAGAGCCCAGCATATTAGTGCAAAAGATAAGGCTGAAGCTTTCACAGCAATCTTCAGCCAGAACTGCCTCCTCCAGTGATCCCCAGCATTACAGATACCAGTCTTCAGCCAATTCGATTCACTCCACATGATATCAAGAAACGGGTGGAAGCACTGGATACTGCAAAGGCTATGGGACCTGACAACATTCCAACAATATTACTGAAGACCTGTGCTCGAGAATTTGCCGCTCACCTTGCTAAGTTCTTCCAGTACAGTTATAAGACTGGCATCTACCCAATGAGGTGGAAAATTGCCCAAGTATGTCCTCCATATCAAAAGCAGGACAAATCTAACTGGGCCAATTACCATCCCATGAGTCTACTCTATCATCAGTAAAGTGATGGAAGGTGTCATCAACAGAGCTATCAAGCAGCACTTGCTCAGCAATAACCTGCTCAGTGACACCCAGTTTGGGTTCCACCAGGGCCACTCAGCTACTAACCTCATTATAGCCTTGGTTCAAACATGAACAAAATGGAGAGTGATAGCCCTAACATCAAGACTGCATTCAATCGAGTGTGGCGTCAAGGAGCCCTAGCAAAACTGGAATCAATGGGTATCAGGAAGCAAACTCTCCGGTGGTTGGCATCGTACCTGGCAGATTGGAAGAAGATCATGGAGGTCAGTCATCTCAGCTCCAGGCAATCTCTGCAGGCGTTCCTCAAGCTGGTGATCCAAGTCCAACTATTTTCAGCTGCTTCATCAATGATCTTCCCTCCATCATAAGGTTAGAAGTGCGGATACTCACCAATGATTGCACAATGTTCAGCATGCTTTACAAGTCCTCAGGTACTGACGCAGCCCATGTTCAAGTGCAACAAGATCTGGACAACATCTAGGCTCAGGCTGATAAATGGCAAGTAATATTCACGCCATACAAATGCCAGACAATGACAATCTAACCAATGCCCCTTGACATTAAATGGTGTTACCATGACTGAATCCACCACTATCAACATCCTGGGGGGTTACCATTGACCAGAACTCAACTGGATTTGCCTTATAAACACTGCGGCTACAAAAATAATTGAAGGGCCTTCAGTAGTGTTGTAGAACGGAGACACCTAGGGTTGCTGGTTCATAATTCTTTGTAATTTCCATCACATATAGACAGGGTTTTAAAAAGAAACACATTTGGTACGCTTGCCTTCACTGCTCAGTCCTTTGAGTATAGGAGTTGAGACGTTGTATTGAAGTTGTACAGGACATTGGTGAGGCCTCTTCTGGAATACAGTATCCGGTTCTGGTTTCCCAGTTATAGGAAGGATATTATCAAGCTGGAGAGGCTTCAGGAGAGATTTACCAAGTAGTTGCTGGGTATGGAAGTTTTGAGTTATAAAGAAATGCTGGATGGGCTAGCACTTTTCTTCACTGGAGCATAGGAGATTGAGAGGTGACCTAATAGAAGTTTATAAAATATTGACAGGCATAGACAGATTTAATGGTAGTTGTCTTTTCCCTAAGATGGGTGATTTCAAGACTAGGGGGCCACATTTTTCAGGTGAGAGGAGAGAGATTTAAATACGACATGAGAAGCAAATTTTTTATACAGAGGGTGGTTCACATGTGGAATGAACTTCCTGAGGAAGTGGTGGATGCGGGTACAACTACAATGTTTAAAATACATTTGGATAAGTACATGAATAAGAAGGTGTGGAGGGAAATCAGCCAGGAGCAGACAGGTGGGACTAGTTTAGTTTAGGATTATGTTCAGCATGCATTAGTTAGACCGAAGGGTCTGTTTCCATGCTGTATGACTCTATTAGAGCAGGTCAGAGGCTAGGAATACTGCAGCGTGTAACTTACCTCCTGACCCCTCAAAGCCTTTCCACCATCTACAAGGCACAAGTCAGGAGTGTGATGAAATACTCCCCACTTGCCTGGATGGGTGCTGCTCCAACAACACTCAGAAAGCTTGACATCCAAGACAAAGCAGCCCGCTTGATTGGCGCCACATCCACAGGCGTCCACTCCCTCCACCACCAATGCTCAGTAGCAGCAGTGTGTACTATATACAAGATGCACTGCAGAAATTCACCAAAGATCCTTAGACAGCACCTTCCAAAACCACAACCACTTCCATCTAGAAGGACAAGGCCACTAGATACATGGGAACAAAACCATCTTCAAGTTCTCTTCCAAGTCACTCACCATCCTGACTTGGAAGTATATCACTATTCATTCAGTCACTGGATCAAAATCCTGGAATTCCTTCCCTAATGGCATTGTGGGTCAACCCATAGCAGGTGGACTGCAACAGTTCAAGGCAGCTCACCACCACCTTCTCAAGGGCAACTAGGGACAGGCAATAAATGCTAGCCCAGCCAGAGACAACTACATCCCACAAGCGAATTTAAAAAAATTCCCTCCCACTAACTTCCCACTTTGGATATTCCTAAAGCTGCCATGGCAAAGCACTGCCCTGTGGGGTCACTATGCACTCCTAAGTTTCCAATAAAGGGCATCTGGTCCTGGCTCAATTGATCACTGACTCGAGCCACATTCAGACTCAAAATGCCTCAATCACTCATTCCATGCCGTATCATGTGCCAAATGTTCCTCAGCTAAACATATAATGGTTGTTCAGAAGTTTACTTTAACTGGAGAATGCTGGAGAAACCGAGATTGTGCACCATATCTTGCTGGAAAACTAACAACACATTAATGATTCACATTGTTATAAATGTGCAAATCAGCAAGTTCAGGGAACCAGGACATAAAACCTGAGGTCCAAATCTCCACAAATGACAGGACAACAGTTACCAGGAGACTTGTCTCCCAATCCCCCCCATCTCCTCAACAATATCCAATCAGTCTTTTGTACACAATAATGACATTTGGTTGGGAGGAATTTACCAACTCCACTTCGATAATCTTCATCGATTCTATAAATCGCTCAAGCCAGAAAAATCTAAACTCTCTAAATGTTCTGGTTAGAGACTGGTTGTCCAGTTCATTTCTCATCAGCTCTTTAACAAACTTAGTGAACCTTTGAAAACATAAATGCGTAGGACGCACAACTAACAGTCCAATCACAGTGGAAAAAGGCTTTTATGCTGTTCCTATTTCGCAACACCTGTCATGACAATTTGGCCTCAGTCCTTCTAAGCTACAGTTTCTCCAAAACCACAGAACAAGAGTAGTGTAAAGGTTCAGTCCTGGATGTGATTCACAGCAACAATAGCAGATTCCAACACAGCAGGAACTGATTCATTTCTCAAGAGACAGCATGACGTACAAAGTTAATGGCAGGGCTGTCAAAAAGACAGACTGAGGGGTTTAAGTACATTGTTCTTTGAAAGTTGCATCACAGGTAGACATGGGGGTTAAGGCGGCATGTGGCACGCTTGCTTTCATTGCTCAGGTCTTTGAGTTTAGTAGTTGGGACATCAGGTTGAGGTTGTACAGCACATTGATAAGACCACTTTTGGTATACTGGGTACAGTTCTGGTCACCTTGTTATCGGAAGATCATTATTAAATTGGAGAAGGTTCCGAAAAGATTTACCAGGATGTTGCTGAAACTGGAGGGTTCCAGTTATAAAGATAGGCTGGGACTTTTTTTCACTGGAGCGCAGGAGGTTCAGGGGTGTCCTTATAGAAGTTTATAAAATCACGAAGGGCATGGATAAGGTGAACAGCAAAGGTCTTTTCCCTCAGGTGTGGGAGTTCAAAACTAGGGAATAAATTTTTAAGGCAAGAAGAGAAAGATTTAAAAAGGACCTGAGGGGCAATTTTTTCACACAGAGTGGTTCGTATGTCAAAGGAAGCGGTAGATGCAAGTCGTCACAACATTTGAAAGACAGTTAAATAAATATACGACCAGGAAAGGTTTAGAGGGATATGGGACAAATGCAGGCAAGTGGGACTAGTTTCATTTGGGAAACTTGCTCAGCATAGATGAGTTGGACCAAAGGGGTGGTTTCCTTGCTGTACAACTGTATAACTTAATAGCATGGCGAACGATAGAGACAATCAACACAGCCCTAACCCCAAACAATCTAAAGATCAAACGCGTGTAAACGTCACAAGGCCCAGTTGAGATTCTGTCCCCACTCTTTCAGCATACTCAAACGGCAGGATCCAATTCCTCAATGGTGTCTGTGGACTTCTCCAGAACTTTCAATCACAGCAATGATTGGATTGCCACCTCAAAACTCCCGCAAATGTGAGTCAATTCATCTCATTTCTGGGAAAGGTGACAGTGTGCTTTGTTTACCACTAAAGTACTGAAGTGGACACGTGCGCACGCTAGAAACGTCCATGGAGCTAAGATGTGCTCCACTGTGATCCTGATGATGAGCAATGATGCTGGCTGCAGAGGGACTGAGAGGAGGATTCAAACCTTTGACTATATCACCGAAGTGGTGGTTTTTGAAGACCACAGGAGTAACACGAACTGTTTTTGAGGAAGCTCACAGTTGGTCTGCATTGAACAGAATATGCCTTAACTCCCAAAAAAATGTGAGATTTTTGACATCTATTTCCTTCTAAACAACTGCCTGTTCCCAATCTGACACAGAATAACATCACAATCCAATCCCATCACAGTATCCAACAGCATACTATCCAGGCAGATCCATACAAGGTTTGGAAACTGAAATGCTATTCCCTCTCAAGGGACATTTATGTAAACATTTTCATATCTTTTGTTGGGACCAAATTGGAATACTGGGAAATCTATATGGTTGAGTGGAGTCATTAAAAAAATATAAAGCCATTGAAAATGTTCAATCATGACCTTGTAGAGTCAATTGTTTCCTCGGATTACCATAATGACTGCGGTTAGCTCGTTCGCCGGGCTGGTCAGGGTCTGGGTAATGAAACATCTGCAAACTAACGGAGCAGCTTGGCGAACGAACCAACCTCAGCATCCACAACCCGAGCTACAAATCTACTCAAGAACCTTAGATATCACAATGACTTGGAGATCTTACAAGATTGTCGTCAGGGGTTACTCAGGAACAGATGTGATCAACTTTGCTCCTCTTTCAGGAGATCACAGCCACACTCCAAACCAATCTCTTAGCAGCTACCAGTTATGGAACTTAAAATGACAGAATTAAGTTGGAAGACAACAAAAAGTATAGCCCAACAGCATTTCTCAAACTCACAAAGAACAAACTCTAATGGTTCTTAAGTCTAGAACTTTGAGATTAAGTTCAGAACCCTAATTATCAATATTTTATTTTGGTCAGCGTTTTTAACTGAATGCAATTTAGTCCTTGGCCACAGAAGTTGATTTTTAAACATATAAATCTTTGATGAAATAAAATGCGACTTGTTGTCTCAGGTTTTGTACTTGCCAATTCATATGTTCTCCTTTACGGGAATGATTTGAAGACACTCCCTGTATTTGTGGGGTAAATGCTGAGCTACCAGGAGTGCCTAACATCGCCCTTCTGGTAACCTGCAAGCTCTGACAATGAGGAAAAACAATTAGTTAGAGGCAAGTTCTGAATTGGTTCATTGCACCTCCCTACTCGATCTACACATTTTCCATAGTTGGGGAGTTTAAGACCATCCCACAAAGGTAACGGCACCTTGAAATGCATCTCAAGTGGAAGGAAGCTTGCACTTGAAAATGAGTAAGCTGACTGCAGAACCACCTTTGCGTATGCCTTAGCATACAAAATCTGTATGTCTGTTAGAGCAAGACAAATAAGGTCATTGATCTTACCATTGTCCTGAGTAAGGAGTCTCCTTGCTTCCACATCAAATTCCTCTTTGCTTATTTTTTGCTTGAACCAAAGTTTCAGGTTTGCCCAATATCTGAGAAAGAAACAGGTGATGAAGTGAAACTTGTTTTTGCACCCAGCGATTAGGATCTGAAATCTACTTAAAAGCATGATTCAATTGTGACTTGTAAACAAGTATCACGTAAACATTTGGAGAGAGAAAACTGGAGACACCGAACATACAACCAAAGCAATAAATTCATTCAGAGAGCAATATTAAGGAGAATATTACTGAAGAGAGACAATATTCTATTCGGTTAAGGTTAAGAAACAATTGAGATGCAATTACACGACTGGATGTATAACATAGGACAATCTACTGTGGGAAAGATGTAAAGCAGCAAATTTGCAGGTATATTACAGAGAGTTCTAAGAACCACGCAATCATGACAATGCGCAACTTTAATTATTACACTATACAGTGGGCTAGTAACAGTATTGGCAGGTTCACCAACACCTGAAAGAGATCATAATTTGTTTCAAAAGCTATACTTCCTTGTTTAAGATTTAAAATGAACTTTGTTAAGCTATAGCATGTCCACCACCAATCACATCATTTTAAGTTGACTACAAAGTTTTAGCATCGATTATAAAGGACAAAAGCTAACCCTTCTGTACCCCAGGAATATCACACCTTCCAGTCCTCAAATTTAAAGGACTAAGAGATATCTCTCCAATGACTGAGGAAAAAAAGGGAGAGGTATCAATTTTTATCCCTGGAATGGTGTGAACAGATCAATTATCTCAAATAAGGAATATTGTCACTGCTCAAAACTATTGAATCTACCAGGTTAAATTAAAAGTGATTTATCCAGGAATGCTACTATATAACCAAACCTCCTGGTAAAATGAAACAGGTTTAACTGTATGTTTTCTGAATTTGGTCCTCTTTCCCTTAAGTCTGTAAGACACAGTTTACTATTAGCATACATATAAAAGCAAAATAGTGCAGATGCTGTAAATCTAAAATAAAAACAGCAAGTGCTGGAAAAACCCAGTTGGTCTGCCAGCATCTGTCGAGAGAAACAGGTGTAACCTTTCAAGTCCCAAAGAAAACTAATGGGACTCAAGAGGTTAATTTGAGATCTCTCTCCACAGATGCTGCCAGATTTGCTGAGTTTTTCCAGCACTTGTTGTTTATATTGCTAACAAGTTCAATCAGCTTAGAATCGGAGCCCTGCTAACATTACAGTTAGACTCCAGGCTCAGCTAAGCCTGTCTCAAATCTCAACAGCTTCACGACTTAGTTTCAGGAAGAAATTGGACATTCATCAGAAAGATGGACAAGTCTCATTTGCCGCACCTTCAACCACTATGATGAAAAGAAATTCTGCCACAAAATCCTGCCTTCAGTAAACTACACTCCCCACATCCATATTCTTCAGGTAAAGAAACTCTACCAGGCACTGACTTTCTGCGCTCATACAAAAATCACATTAATTAATGTCAATATTACATTATTCTTAATTAATTGTAATCCCTTTCTTTTTGCCCTCTTCTTTTCTTAAATCTCTCTTCCTTGTGTGTTTCTGTGCGTATGTGTTACAACAATTATTCCCATATTTGAGTGCACAACTAAACCCTAAAGAGTGTTTAAAATCCGAAAGAACTGCGAATGCTATAAATCAGTTCGGAGGAAGGGTCACCGGATTCGAAATGTTAACACTGATTTTTTCTTCACAGATGCTACCAGACCTGCTGAGCTTTTCCAGCAACTTCTGTTTTTGTTCCTAAATAGTGTTTGTTGGGATCATTATAAAATAGACTCCACAAACAGAGTTTGAGGCTAATATATCACAGCAGATTTCAAAAAGGGGAAATAAACAAGACTAACAAGCATCTCTACTCACGGACATTAAAGGAGAGAAATTAAAATAATTCAATCTACCTCCCTCTCTCTCTCTGTAACAGTACAAAGAGCACAAATAAGGAGTGTTTGAAATGTACTCAGGAAAATTTCCTGCATCAACCCACTTCCTGCTAAATGAGGAAGATACTGCAGCTGAACTTGGCTCTGAACAATTGGGATAATGAAGTAAATCACATGTCACAAGGGCATCACTTCAGGAACAGTGATGATTGTGTCATTAGTTTTCGAATGGCTATGGAAAGAATAAGAAACAACCTAGAGGAATAATAGTTAATTTGAGGAAGGGTCAACTTCAGTTATTTGAGAATGGACCCATATTAGGTAAATTAAAATGGAAGGTTGGCCAGTAAAGCAATAATAGAACAACTGGTTTACTTCAATCTCCTTTTCACAGGCAATCCAAAAGACTACTGTAGACACATAAAGAGTAAAACGGTAGTTAAAGAGCAGAGTAGTTAGGGACCAAGAAGATCTGTAACATGGAAGCAGAGGTACTAACCAAGTAGATAGCATCTGTCTTTATGAAAGAAGACAACGCTGTCAAAGCCTTAGCACAAGAGGATATAGCCAAGATACTGGACAGCTAAAACCTGACAAAGTTGAAATATTAGAAGGGCCAATACGTACAAGTTACCAGGGCTGGGTGGAATGTGAAGGACAGAAAGAAGTAGGGTGGAAAACAATTTATTAACCCAGTAGTGGTTACAATCCGAAGTACGCTGATCGGCAGTGTGATGAGGAAGATTTAATTGCGCCTTTCAAAAAGGAATTGAATAAATACCTGAAGGGGCAAAAAACAAAAGAGGGCTACAGAGAAAAGACCAGGGAGTGGAATGAGCTAATTTACTCTTGCCAAGAGGCAAGGGCAGACTTGAACGTTGAGTGGCATCCTGAAAGATATCACAAGATGCTTCTTAGAAACATCATCCAAATAAAATGGATGTCAAATCAAAGAATATCATACAAAGAAGGCTGACTAAATGTTTTATAAGACCTTATGACATAGGAGCAGAAATGAGGCCATTTGGCCCACTGAGTCTGCTCTGTCATTCAATCACGGCTGATAAGTTTCTCAGCCCCATTCTCCTACTTTCTCCCTGTAACCCTTGATCCCATTGACAATCAAAAACCTACATCTGTCTCAAATATACAGAATGTCTTGGCCTCCACAGCCTTCTGCGGCAATGAATTCCATTTTATGGAAGAGATCAAGACCCTAAGAAGGGTCTTGAAGGACAGAAGGAACAAAAAAGGCAGAAAGCGGTGAAGTCTGAGCAGCTTAAAACAACTGACAGAAGAGCTTGAGGCAAGTAAAGGAGGTGGGAGTGCAAAGGTGGCCAAAGAAACAGAAAATTGATTGGAGCTAGGAGTGATTGGGGATAGCGAGACCTTAGAAATGAGAATTTTAAATCTGACAGATCAGATGTAATGAAGATTGGCAAGAGTAGGGGCAGAGATGAGTGAAGCTGTGTGTAGGACAGAAACTAATCAGCCAAATTTGGATAAGCTGACATTTATGGAGAGTATTGGATGGACCAATGGAATACAGATGTGACAAAGGCACAACTCAAAGTCTGGACAGCAGCTAGGTTCAGGCAGGGATGGAGGTTGGTAGTTTGTTGCACTGGAGTGGATATCAGAAGCACAACTGTGACCAGACTGTTCACAATTTCAACATTCCAGCTCTTCAGTCTAGGTTGGTACAGGGACAAAATACTGACAAACATACAATGGTTGTGGAGAGATTAGCAGTGGGTTGAGCTTTCACATGCATTTAGATGGACAATACTGCAGTCTATACATATGATCATATGACACTACAGTGTCTTGTAGTACTGTGGTAGTGTCCCTGCCTGTGGCGCAGAAGGCTTGGGTTCAAGTCCCACCTTCAGGAGGGCTCTCAAATAAAACTAAGAACTACAGATGCTGGAAATCTGGAACAAAAGCAGATATTGCTGGAGAAACCCAGAGCCAGTTGATGAACAGGCCCTGGTCCTGAAACATTGAGTCTGCTTTCTCTCCACAGATGCTGCCAGACTTCCTGAGTTTCTCCAGCAATTTCTTATTCTGAGTTCAGGGGAGCTCTTGCGGTGCACTGGTAATGTCCCTACCTCTGATTTAGGAGGCCTAGGTTCAAGTCCCACCTTCTCTAGAGGTGTGTAATAACATCTCTTAACAGGTTGATTAGAAAATGGCCATACATGGTAGGTCATGCTTAAGCAATGCACTTTACTCTAAAACATTTATCATAACTCAATTCTTTTAGGCTATTAGAAGCAAGGTCAACCATGTTTAAAGATAGCCAGACATCACTACATTTGCCTTAAAAATGTAGTGATAACTCCTTCCCAGAATAAAAGTTAAATGTTTTTAATATCACATCAAAGCATTGAGCCTCAATGTCAACAAATTTATACTTAAGTAATAGACGAAATGAGGGGGTGGAGGAGAGAGAGGTGCCACTAAAATCACTTAGTTTGATTGCAACCTTTTTGCGAAACAGAATTTCCTCCTTATCTTGAGTTTTAGTAGGTTTTGCAAATGAAAACCTTGGAAATTGACATTCACAAAATGCAATGAAGCCTTGCCTAATAAAATGTGCCTCTTCATTACTTTAGAACGAACGATAGGGACAAACAAACAGTAACACTGATAACTGTACAAAGAAGTACGGAACAAAAACTGTCTTTATTGGTGCACATTCGCGAAGTCTACAACAAAACCCCCGTCTCTTTCAGCCAACCTGCCCGACCAAAGAGATAAATGAACACAGAATGGATGTCTCTGTGCAAATGCGGACAGCGGCCTTCGGGCAGCTGTTTAGTGGAGGTTATCCCAGTCAGAGAGCTCACTGTCCGAGCTGGGTTTGCAGGCCCAGGCCCCTCACTCACTGTTTCACGTTCTCGCCTAACGCCTCCGTCAACGTCTTCTTCGCCGCCTCCAGTTCGCTGACGTGAGTCGCCATGTCCGGAAAGAGGCCCTGGAGTCTCCTCAGCCTCGGCAACCGGTTTCATACAACAACCCCCAACCGCACCAGCGTCACCTCCCAGCTCACTACCACTCGGCCCATCCAGTCCGGGGTACTCCCACGATCAGCCCGGTCCTTCACCCACCACCGCGAAGGTTGGAGGACCCGTCCCCCAGCCCCGCCTCGCCCCCTACTGGCCGGGAGGACCAGCTCAGCCTCCACCCCTCCCCCACGGCCGGCCTGGAGGACCAGCTTCCAGCCCCGCCCCCTGCCGGCCTGGAGGACCAGAACAGCCCGCCCCCAGCCGGCCTGGAGGACCAAATCAGCTTCTCCTCTCCTTACGCCCCCTGCCAGCCTGGAGGACCAGTTCCCAACCCCGCCGCATGGAAGATGGAAAGATTTATGGACCTGGACAGACGGCAGTGCTTTGTGCTTTGTGCTTTGTTCCCACCAGTACAGAGGATCTAGAGGATATTATTGAGCATTACGAAAGTATCCAGCCCTTCGAGTGCACTTACATAGAAAATATAAGACCATAAGACGTAGGAGTGGAAGTAAGGCCATTCGGCCCATCGAGTCCACTCCACCATTTAATCATGGCTGACTGGCATTTCAACTCCACTTACCCGCACTCGCCCCGTAGCCCTTGACTCCTTGCGAGATCAAGAATTTATCAATCTCTGCCTTGAAGACATTCAACATCCCGGTTTCCACTGCGCTCCGTGGCGATGAATTCCACAGGCCCACCACTCTCTGGCTGAAGAAATGTCTCCTCATTTCCGTTCTAAATTGACCCCCTCTAATTCTAAGGCTGTGCCCATGGGTCCTAGTATCCCCACCTAACGGAAACAACTTCCCAGCGTCCACCCTTTCTAAGCCATGCATTATCTTCTAAGTTTCTATTAGATCTCCCCTCAACCTTCTAAACTCTAATGAATACAATCCGAGGATCCTCAGCCGTTCATCGTATGTTAGGCCTACCATTCCAGGGATCATCCGTGTGAATCTCTGCTGGACACGCTCCAGTGCCAGTATGTCCTTCCTGAGGTGTGGGGCCCAAAATTGGACACAGTATTCTAAATGGGGCCTAACTAGAGCTTTATAAAGTCTCAGAAGCACATCACTGCTTTTATATTCCAACCCTCTTGAGATAAATGACAACATTCCATTCGCTTTCTTAATCACAGACTCAACCTGCAAGTTAACCTTCAGAGAATCCTGTACTAGCACTCCCAGATCCCTTTGTACTTCGGCTTTATGAATTTTCTCACCGTTCAGAAAATAGTCCATGCCTGTATTCTTTTTTCCAAGGTGCAAGACTGCACATTTGCTCACGTTGAATTTTGTCAGCCATTTCCTGGACCACTCTCCTAAACTATCCAAATCATTCTGCAGCTTCCCCACCTCCTCCGTACTACCTGCCTGTCCACCCAACTTTGTATCATCAGCAAACTTCACCAGAATGCCCCCAGTCCCTTCATCCAGATCATTAATATATAAAGTGAACAGCTGCGGCCCCGACACTGAACCCTGCGGGACACTGCTTGTCACCAGTTGCCGTTCCGAAAAAGAGCCTTTTATCCCAATTCTCTGCCTTCTGTCAGACAGCCAATCCTCAATCCATGCCAGTAACTCACCTCGAACACCATGGGCCCTCACCTTACTCAGCAGCCTCCCGTGAGGCACCTTATCAAAGGCCTTTTGGAAGTCTAGATAGATAACATCCACTGGGTTTCCCTGGTCTAACCTACTTGTTACCTCTTCAAAGAATTCTAACAGGTTTGTCAGACACGACCTCCCCTTACTAAATCCATGCTGACTTGTTCTAATCCGACCCTGCACTTCCAAGAATTTAGAAATCTCATCCTTAACGATAGATTCTAGAATTTTACCAACATCCGAGGTTAGGCTAATCAGCCTATAATTTTCCATCTTTTGTCTTGATCCTTTCTTAAACAAGGGGGTTACAACAGCGATTTTCCAATCATCTGGGACTTCCCCTAACTCCAGTGACTTTTGAAAGATCACAACCAACGCCTCCGCTATTTCCTCAGCCACCTCCCTCAGAACTCTAGGATGTAGCCCATTGGGGGCAGGAGATTTATCAATTTTTAGACCTTTTAGCTTTTCTAGCACTTTCTGTTTTGTAATGCCTATCATACTCTGCCCCCTGACTCTCCTTAATTATTGGGATATTACTCATGTCTTCCACTGTGAAGACTGACGCAAAATACTTATTAAGTTCTTCAGCTATTTCCTTATCTCCCGTCACTAGCCTTCCAGCATCACTTTGGAGCGGCCCAATGTCTACTTTGACTGAACTCTACCATATTATGATCGCTGCCTCCTAAGTGTTCCCTTACTTTAAGGTCTTTTATAAAGTCTGGCTCATTACATAGCACGAAGTCCAGAATAGCCTGCTCCCTTGTGGGCTCCATCACAAGCTGTTCCAAAAAGCCATCCTGTAGGCATTTCATGAATTCCCTTTCTTTGGATCCACCGGCAATATTATTCACCCAGTCCACCTGCATATTGAAGTACCCCATGATCACCGTGACCTTGCCTTTCTGACATGCCCTATCTATTTCCCGGTGCATCTTGTACCCCTGGTCCTGAGCACTGTTAGGAGGTCTGTACATAACTCCCATTATGGTTTTTTTGCGTTTGTGGTTCCTCAACTCCACCCACACAGACTCCACATCATCTGACCCTATGTCATTCAGTGCTATTGATTTGATTTAATTCTTAACTAACAAGGCAACCCCACCCCCTCTGCCCACCTCCCTGTCTTTTCGATAAGTTGTAAATCCTTGGATGTTTAACTGCCAGTCCTGAACCCCCTGCAACCATGTCTCTGTGATGCCTACCACATCATAATCGTTCAAGATGATTTGTGCCATTAATTCATCTACTTTGTTACGAATACTACGAGCATTTAGGTAAAGTGCCTTAATGCTAACTTTCTTATCATTATTAGAGATATTGGAAATCAAAAGATGTCCTAAGTTGTCCTTCCTTTTTGCTGCATTCCTAGTCTGCCTCGAGCTTAAACCCACCTGCTCACATGCTATCCTGCTGCTTATCTTTCCATTTAACGCCATACACCCTGTCGCTTTCCCTCCCCCCCCGACTCGGAAGTTTAAAGTCCTACTGACCACCCTATTTATTCTTTTCGCTAGAACACTGGTTCCAGAGTTCTGTCCAGTTGTGTAATGTCCAGTTATGTAATGCTTCTCCTGTCATTAAGACCTGAAAATTCTTCCCTGAAAGTCCTTGTGGAAGTGTACTCGCTGCTCTCCTAAGAAACAAATTACAAATAATATTCTCTTTGATCCCTCCAGGTCATTGCCAAGGAGCAGGTCAATCCCATCATACAGCAATGAGATACATGAATGCAATGAGATAGATGATCAGATTTTTAGTTTTGCAGGACAAATGTTGGCCAAGACACTGGGGCGAGCTTGCAGCACTTCTTCATATATTAGCGGGGAATCCTCAGTTAAAAGTTCATGAGAATGACAGATAGGATCTTTGTTGATTTCCTGCATTGAGAGACATGTGGCCTGTTCAAGCCTGCTTTGCCATTCAATAAGATCATGTCTGACCTTCCACTCGTTTGGTGTGCATGCTGGAAGTTTCTCCCAGATCTGCTGGATGCACCTGCTGGTTTCCGAGGATGATGGTATTAGGCTGAGTGCCACTTCAGTGCAGGCAGGAGGGTTATGTGAAGGACTTGTAATATTCCACTGTGGGAGGCAAGATGAGGACGATGGGCCAAGATTTAAGGAAAGGATGAAAGAGAGCTAGAAGGAAAAATCTGTCAGCAACTGAAGTTTTGAATGAACTACCATAGAACCCACACATTCCTGTTTTGATAAAGGAATGGGGAGCTGTGCTGCTCTTCCTAAATTTGCAGCCCCATGCAGTACGCATCCTAAACATGTGAGGGCACTTGGGCCTTCGTGGCTCAGTCTTTGGAAGGTCGATGCCTCGTTCAACTGATGTAATTTCCCGAAGAGATTTTAAATCTGTTTGCCAGATGTCGCTGTGCACTAGGAGGTTGTCTAGAAACACTACTCAATTAGGTAAGGCTGCCACTATCTGGTTCGTCAGCCTTTGAAAGGTGGCTGGTGTATTTCGGAGTCCAAATGGAATGGTTTGACTCTGGTGCGAACCATCCAGCAATACAAAGGTGACGATTTCCTTCGCAAATGGTATCAACAGAACCTGTCAGTACCCCTTGAGTAAATCTATTTCGGTAATATAGGCTACTTTAGATACCCTATCTATGCAATCCGACAGCCAGGCTATTGGATAGGTGTCTACTCTGATGATGCATCAACTTTCTCCCTGATCTAACGTCTCAATCAGATATTCACTTCCTCGGGTTTCTTGGCTCCTCAGTACCAGCCTCTGAACTGAGCCTTTAAGGGTTTACTTGGTATTAGTAAAGCATGAACTTATAGTCTCTTGGCTGAAAGGTTCAGACCCTGGCATGTTGGCTGCCTTTTGAATGTAAGGGAGATTTTCAAATGTTCTTTGGCCACTTCACAAGCTCACGGGAGTCAGTCTCTGAAATCTGCTCTGCAGCCTAACATACGGACTTCCTCCAGTTCCAGAATTTCTTAATCAACATGTTCAGAGAAGGCATTATACATCTCTGGAGCAGACAGGATTTGAACCCAGGTCTCCTGGCTCAGAGATAAGGGCATTACCACAATGCTGCAAGATCCGTCTTCATTCTGTCCTAAATATTTTTTCTAATCAACCTGTCCATGGCTGTCACTGCACACCTCTGGAGAGAATGGGATTTGAACTTAGAGCTCCTGGACCAGAGGTAGGAACAATACCACTGCACCACAAGAGACCGCCTCATTCCGTTCCAAAGTTCTCTCCTTGATTAGTTTCAGACACCCTTAAACTTGACCCATAGATTATATCAGATGTATACACAGTGCACTCATTAGTTGAAGTCGCACATGGCAAACAGAAAAACATCTAGTCCTTCAAGCACCTCTGAAACCAATCAAGGTGAGAGGGGAAAGATGTAAAAAAGGACCTGAGGGGTAACTTTTCCATTCAAAGGGTGGTGTGTGCACAGAACAAGCTGCCAGAGGGACCAGTAAAATTACAACATTTAAAAAGGATCTGGATGGGTACATGAATCGGAGGGTTTTAGAGGGATATGTGCTAAGTGCTCACAAAGTGGAACTAAGTCAGATTGGGATGTCTGGTTGGCGTGGACGAGTTGGACCGAAGGGCCTGTTTCCATGCTCAATGACTATATAAGTGCCTTGCTAAATCTTTTAACTATTTGAGGAACAAAACATTTAAATCCTCAAAGGTAACTTCTCCTAATTCTGCCCGGAATGTACTTGATTGAATGCATACATTTCTATCCTCTAGCAGTGGAAACGCAGGGAAGCCTTTTGCAGTTATTTTTCTCTTTAAAATTTGTTTCAAGTTGACAATTTACCCACTCTAACTCTTTTGTTTCATCTGTGGATTCAAATCATGACAAGCGTCCCCAATTCATTCTCCAGTTCATTACTGTTCCTGATGGGATACCCCCAACTTTTCAGCTCCTGCGTGAGGAGGGATGTGCTGACTCCCGTTTTTTATTCACACACCAACTCAGTTGGTTGAAACAGGGTCAATTTAGAATGGAATCCTTCCCTCATGCCATAGCTTTCTCCCAAACATAAATAGATATAAATTACTGTGATATAGCTGTGGCACACTGGCTCAGTGGTTAGCACTGCTACTTTACAGCACCAGGGACCTGGCTTTGATTCCAGCTTTGGGTAACTGTGTGGAGTTCGCACGTTCTCCCCATGGTGCTCTGGTTTCCTCCCACAGTACAAAGATATGCAGGTTAGGTGAATTGGCCATGGGATATGGGAATTGGGTAGGGGGCCAGGGTTGGGTGGGATGCTCTTCGGAGGGTCGGTGCAGGCTCAATGGGCCAAATGGCCTGTCTCTGCATTTAAGGGATTCTAAGGCAAAACAGAAATATGGGCTTTTCAACAATCCAAACAAAAGAACCAATTTAATAATGTTTTCTTAAAATAACAAAAAGAGTGAGTTTATTAATCACTAAAACTGAGAAAAATTAGTAAGACAATACAGGCACATATTTTTTAAATAAGAGATGAGTCTAAATACAGATTCGAAACAGATATCATCATCAACCTCTGCATTAATCGCAAAGAGCAGATAGTTGCACATTACAGCTGTGCAGTGGAGATTACCAGTAGCATTGATTCTGATAGTTAAACAGTTGATTTTTGAGATTCTTGGTTTCTGAGGCTGATTGCAAATTTTTGTCCTGGTTCCTTTTTTAACTGTTGCAGCACTTGGAGTGTAAAAGGGTCTTTACATGCAACTCAGTGGTGATTCGAGCTACTTCCTCAACAGTGCCCTTCACAGCAGGCTAATGCTTGAACACAGGCTGGTACACACCGAAACATTCTGTCCCATTAGCCCGCTCCAGTTGAAAACTGGAGCTTTCTAATCCCAGTTCTTGTCTGTTCTTCCGAGGAAAAACACAAAATAAGCCTGCCATTTTGCTCAGAATCCACAAGGCCTGATTTTGTTGTTTTGCAGGGAGTCATCAGCTCTTTGTTATCTTTGTAGTCACAAGAGATCACAGTCCTGTCTGTTTGTACTTTCTTTGGCACTTTTAGATGATAACATCCCATTGGTCCCATGCAGAAAGTTTTACACCTGCAGTTAACTTGTCACTCTATCGGTCTTCTTTGAAAATTTTGGAATTAAGGGCAAAAACACCCGTAGTGTTTCAAGGTTCTGACTCATTCACATAACAGCATGATAGCTCCAGTTGGCACCTTTGATTGACATTGCTGCTTGCTTCTTCGACAGCTAGCACCTTGGAAGATTTTATCAAGTTGAAGGCACTACATCAATGCAAGTTGTTCCACTGATTGGGATGGAGCCAGTAAAGGTGAGTGTAGGTAGGGGGGTAGGGAGGAGATAGGTCAGTCCAGGGAGGACGGACAGGTCAAGGGGGCGGGATGATGTTAGTAGATAGGAGATGGGGGTGTGGCTTGAGGTGAGAGGAAAAACAGGTTAGGGAGGTGGAGATGAGCTGGGCTGGTTTTGGGATGCGGTTGGGGGAGGGGAGATTTTGAAACTTGTGAAATCCACATTGGA
>JAHRHZ010000058.1:179368-224365 GCA_024137785.1 Ginglymostoma cirratum | reverse complement strand
ACCCCCCTACCTACACTCACCTTTACTGGCTCCATCCCCGCCTCTTCGACTTGTCTGCCTCCTCTCCACCTATCCTCTCCTCTATCCATCCTCTATCCGCCTCCCCCTCTCTCCCTATTTATTTCAGAACCCTCTTCCCCTCCCCCATTTCTGATGAAGGGTTTAGGCCCGAAACGTCAAGTTTTCCTGCTCCTATGATGCTGCTTGACCTGCTGTGTTCATCCAGCCCCATGCTTGTTATCTCGGATTCTCCAGCATCTGCAGTACCTTTTATCTCTGTTCCACTGATTATTGGTTTTAATATACTAATGACTAGGCATCTACACTCTGTGGGCAGGTGAATTCCAAAGATTCATGAACCTTTAAGTAAAGAACCTTTGAACTCATCTCAATCCTTCGTGGTCAACTTCTTATTCTGAGAATGTGAACCTTAGAATCCCCAGAAGGGGAAACACGCTCCCTGCAACCAACCCTTCAAGCCCTTTAGGAATTTTAAATGTTTGAAACGAGATCATCTTTCATTCTTCTAAACCACATGAAAATAGGCCTTATTAATCAAACTCATTATAGTGCAGTTTTGGACTCCCAGTCTGAGGAAAGACACTCTTGCTATTGAGGGAGTCCAGTGAAGGTTCACTAGACTAATTTCCGGGATGCAGGATTGGCATTTCAGGAAAAATTGGATCAGCTGGGTTTGTATTTGCTGGAATTTAGAACAATGAGGGGGAATCTCATAGAAACATATAAAATCCTGATGGGACTGGACAGGCTAGATGCGGGAAATCTAGAACTGGGGTCACAGTCTAAGAATAAAGGGTAAGCCATTCAGGACTGAGATGAGGAAGAATTTCTCTACTCAACAGAGTTGTGAGTCTGTCAGAATTGTCTCCCACAGGAAGCTGTTAGGGCCAGTTCATTAGATATATTCAAGAGGGAGCTGGTCATGGCCCTTGCAGCTACAGGGATTAAGGGGTACAGGGCAAGGGCAGGAATGGCATGCTGAGATTACGTGATCAGCCATGATTGTATGGAATGGTGGTGCAGGCTTGAAGGGCTGAATGGCCTACTCCTGCACCTATTTTCTATGTTTCCAGGACAATCTCTTCATTCCAGAAATCAATATAGGGGGCCTTTGATGCACCCCATCTAAGGGAAGTATCTCCTTACTTTAGTAAGTACAACAAAATTGCACACAGTCCTCCAGATGCACTCCAATGTAGTGTATCATCGTAATAAGAATAATGACTCTCCAAGGCCAATCACTGGTTTCTCTGATCCAACCTATTAGTTGTAATGTTCAGAACAATATAATGCTGTTGGGAGGCCCAAACAACCTCTCATAAGTACTTCCTGTAAGTTGCTGTTTCCTAACTAAATGCAAAGAGACCTAAGATCCCATCATGCTATTCCCATCTTCGCATTGTTTATTATCAGGGTAACCCTCCTCCTTTCCAATCTTGCCCAACACTTCTAAGTTTGAGCACCAAGAGAACTCCTTGTTCTTCTTTGAATGAGGTAGCAAGTTTCTTTTTTATCCAGCAGAACAGGGAGAGGGGATTTCCAATTCAACATTTCATCCAATGAAATGAAGCAGTATTCCTTTCTAGGCTGCACAGGCCTAGATTATTATTGAGGGAGATGGTGGCACAGTGGTAACGTGACCAGACTAGCTGTGGAGACTCACGTGAGCATGCAGTGGAAATCAGGTCTTCAGAGTCAACCTGGGCTAAAACAGCAAAGGAAAACCACCAGGTAGTCTGACAAGAAAAAGCTTTTAAGCAAGATGTAGTTTATTGCACAGTAACTATCAAATACAAGTTACCTTAGTAAAATACACATTTGTTACAAAGACTTATTGGGAGACCTGAGACAACAGGACTGTCTCTTTCAAGATGCGACAATGTTCTTCCATTCCCTGCCTGAGTCCATATGACACCGTCAGACTGGGTGGAAATTAATGTAGTTGCCAGCATTAACCCTTTCAGAACCATTACCCTTCACACAGACACATAGGTTCAAATCCCACCATAGTAGCTGGTGGAATTTAACATTGACTAACAAGTCGGGGATATAAAGCAAGTCTCAGTAATGGTGAGCTTGAAACTGTCTTCGTTTGTTCTAAGAACATACTCAGTTCATTAATAACCCTGAAGGAAGGAAATCTGCCATCCTTACCTGGTCTGGCCTATACGTGATTCCAGATCCACAGAAAAGAGGTCTTAACCGCCTTCTGAAACAACACTAGCAAGTCACCCAGTTTGAAAGCAATTGGGCAACAGACTTGTTAGTGTTGTCCACATCCCATAAAAGAATAAGGAGGAAAGAAATAACACAGTGTGGAGCTGGAGGAACACAGCAGGCTAGGCAGCATCAGAGGAGCAGGAAAGCTGACAAAAGGTCCTGACCCGAAACATCAACTTTCCTGCTCCTCTGATATTGCCCGACCTGCTGTGCTCCTCCAGCTCCACACTGTGTTATCTCTAACTCCAGCATCAGCAGTTCTTACCATCTCCAAGGAGGAAAGAAAAGTACTCAAAGCATATAATTTTCTGACTCAGAGGTAAACATGCTACTACTTTTCTAAGTTAACACACCATCAGATAAATGAATTAACAAAATGCTAGCACATACAAATAAATATATACAAATTACAAGCCAGATTTTTGTATCTGTACTTAAATTTTGTGCTATGTTTCAAGAGTAAACACTGTACGATCTCAACAACAACATCTTGCATTTGAACAGTATCTCCAAAATCATTTTAAAAACTCTTAGGTAATTTGCAGGCATGTAATCAGATTAAAAACTAATACTAAAGAAAGCAAGTGACTGAGGTGGGATTTAGAGCATCTTAAAAGAGAGGGATGTGAAGACACAGAGAAGTGAAGGAAGGAAATTGCAGAGTTAGAAAGCACAGACTGCAATCACAGGATGAAGAAAGTCAAAAATGTGCAAGAAGGTAGAATTGGAAGAATACAGAATTTTTGGAAGGTTGCAGAGGAAATTACTCAGATTAGGAGGGGACGAGAAAAAGAAGGAATTTAAATACAAGTATTTAAAAATCAAGGCACCACTGTAGCCGGTCAGTCAACAAAACCCAAGTTGATTGGTGAACAAGATAAGGTGCTGGTTAGAAAATCAGCACCAAAACTTTGGGTGAGTTCAAGTTTGTGGTCAGAAATCACCAGGTTATAGTCCGGCACGTTTATTTGAAATCACAAGTTTTCGGAGTGCTGTTCCTTTGTCAGATGAAGCTTATGGACTGTGGAAGCTGGGAGTTTAGCCAGGAGAAGACTAGAACAGTGCAGTCTAGAGTTAATGTGAGTGGCTGAGGATTTCAATTAATAGGGAGCAGATAAGGTTATAAAGTAAAAGTAAGTGAACTCTGAGAAGGGTATAATGGAATCGTATACAGTATGTCACTTAGAAGGCAACAATTCTGAATCCAAATAGAGTCCAATGGCATAAAGGAAATTGAAAAATAAAATTTCAGCTTGTACTTTATATTGTACTACGACACAGAAAATGTTGTATATCTCAGGAATAAAATTGAAGAAAAGGCGAAAAAACTGTGATGTTGCGTGGTGATTTTTTTTAGCGTGACAAATACGAGGGAACGGGGTGAAATCAATCCAGGAATGCAGGAAAGGCCACGAATGGAAGAATGCCACACAGCGATTGAGTAAAACTCGCGTGCTCTCACTTAGCCTATTGGTACACACTTCCTCATTTCCCCTCCCCAATCTCCAGCGCGGAGTTTAGTGGGAGTACTGTGGAAAGAAGCTGAGCAGCAATGGGAATCAATCTCGGTGACACGTTCCCAAATTTCGAAGCTGACACAACCGTGGGGAAGATAAAATTCCACGACTGGCTGGGAGACTCGTAAGTTAATACAATGATTACAGTGTTTGCAGCAAATTGCAAGTTTCAGGCATGTAGAACGTTGCGACACGCGGCGCCTGCGCACAAGCCGCCGCTGTTGCAAAGTGCTTATTCACCAGTATCAAAATACTAGTTAATAAGAAAATAAAGCCCGTCCTTCATTTTAAAGTGAATATTTCTTCCGCGCGTCTGTTTCCTTTAGGAAGCTTATACAGTTTGCTTACCGAATCTGATAAGGGAACACACGCGCACACAAAAAAAATGTGGCCAGACCATGCAAGCCAGTGCGTATCAGTTTGTGTGTTTGTATGATTCCGTGGCGGAGTTGAATAAAGTGTCATGTTAAAAATGCAAAGTCATATTGCTGGAACAGAAGCTGTACCTATGCAAGGACGGCGGGTTAGAAAATTGGCGAGTTGCCCATTGGCAGAAGTCCTGGCAGTGTGCAGTTCTGGAGGAGATACGTGGGTTAGAAACAGAAAGGGCAGGATTCCAGATCGGCCACCTGTTTCCAAATTCAGGGGAGTTGACCCACTGGTAACTCGTGGATCCTGCTCTGGACTGTTGTTGTGCAATCTATTACCAGAGATCTTTCAACACTGTGTCAAATTCTGACAGTATTCAGGGTATTCATTCCACGCCTTGAGAGAACAAAAGTCGAGTTGTCGATTGTCTCCAATGGAGGTCATCTACCTGAAGCGTTCTGTCTCTCTCTAAATACATCGCTGGACATACTGAGTATTTTCAGCATTTACTGTTTTTATTTCAGGTTTCCGGCTTCTGCAGTATTTTGTTTTGTGACGATTGTCCTTATCTCCCTACACCCTGGGAGAATTTGTGTATTGATTTTATTTTTGACAAAGGAGATTACTTACCAGGCTTAGGTTGTTCATAACTTCATATAGTTTTTGGAAATAATTCAGCAACTGTTTGAAAACAAGTTGTCTCTACTTTTCCCTGATAACCTTGTGAAAACATAAGTCCTCCATTCTGAAAATCCATGATGTGACAGGCTAACTACTGGCCTCATGTCAGAGAAATATTACTCCTAACTCTTTCATCCGGGGAACAGGTTAAGTCGCTGAATACCTGGGCCTCTGAGTCGGCTGTTATCAAAGCTGTACTGAACAGTGTATATAGGGAGAGTTGGTTTACAATCCCTCAAAGTCCAAGTTTAAAACAAGGCGAAAGTATAAAAGCAGTTTAAATAACTTAATGCATTTTCCTCTCTCTACTATGATCAGGAAGTGTTTTGTCATTCTGATTATGATATTTGGTTTGCAGATATTATTTTGTGGTCCTTGAGATCTATGCAAGTATCACAGTTTTAGTGTTTTTTTTTTAATTGTGTCTGTCATGAGTACTTGGTTGCAAAATGTGTACACCTTGACAAGCTGTTTCACCTTTTCTGGAAGCCACAGTGTGGATCTTGTTTTGATTTGGGGTGGGTTGGGGGGTGATTGTACAAATCTAATCAGCAGAAATAATGTTACGGTAATCAGCTGATAGAACAGGCTCCCTGGGGAGACATTAGAAGCAGTTAGTACCGATTCATTAATGTGTATTTGATTAGTTTCTTTCACGGAAAAGTGGTTTTGTTCTGTTATGTATGACAAATTCAAGATATATTGAGTTAAAAGTAGGAGATACAAGAGGGACAGGCGAATTTGGACCGCTGGCTAATAAGGGTAATTTTTTTAGTTTCTAGTGGTTTTTCTCAACTCAGGCCCAGGTCTGTTGTCGAACAACTGACAAATAATGAGATAACAAGATGTGGAGCTGGATGAACCCAGCAGGCCAGGCAGCATCAGAGGAGCAGGAAAGCTGACGTTTCTGGTCTGGACCCTTCTTCAGAAATAATGATTAGCCATTAACTCCATTATCACTATATTACACACTACCAGAAACCAGAGTTTTCAGTATAATTATGTGACGGAATTTTAGATGCACAAATACAGAAGAGAAAAAGGAGTAAAACAGTGTTTAGAAAGTATTCAGGGAAAGAGTCACAACCTTGAATTTGAAAGGTGGCTGAAGTTCCTTTACTGATTTTTCTGTTCACTGTTCTGTTCCCTCCCAAGCCAGTTTATGCTGTAAGTGCATGTATGTAGATGGTAATTATAGTGTCACATGGAGCTTTGATGGTGTCTATTGTTGAAGACCCTGATAATCACAATCACTGTCAAACTTTGTTCCTATTTGACCAATCAAGTGAGATACTAAATGCTGCCTTTGCATCCAGACCCAGGAAGGTGTAAATGCCTTCAAAAAGGAAACAAAAGGCGCAATGTCCTGTTTCCGACTTGTAAGATTCTGTACAACTCCTAAAAGGACACATGAGGTTGAACAGGGACCACTGTGTGGAGGTGTCATAATTAAATACTGCACAAATGCTAATAAAGGCAGTTTGCCAGTTTTTGTCTAGTTTCAAAAAACAATAACCCAGAGAATGTTTAACAGTCAGAGTCTTTCAGCAGATACTATTGGTAGTCTTATTATGTATTAAATCTAGTTACAAATGAGATACAGGTTTTATCTTTCTCTTGGTGGAATATTTGGACAGAAGCTTGTCTCTACACCCATGCTTCACTTATTTTGGAAGGTTTCATACTTAGTAGAAATGTGATGGTATACTGATGGTTATTGTTTGTTGTACAGATGGGGCCTCCTGTGCTCCCACCCTGCAGACTACACCCCTGTTTGCACCACAGAGCTGGGTCGTATGGCAAAGATGGCTTCAGAATTTCAAAAGCGCAATGTGAAAATGATAGCGCTTTCTGTTGACAGTGTTCAAGATCACCATGGGTGGACCAAGGTATGATTCATTACATGCAATATCACAGCTAGGCACTTAATGCTTTGAAATGAATACTAATACAATTGGAATACTTCTGATTTCAACTTGTAAAAATCAAAGCAAAATGGAGTGGTGTCAGTATGCTGAGAGATTCTCACTGACCTTGAAACAGTGAGAGGCTTATAAGTGAATTGTTTATGAGGTATAATTTGCAGTATTGAAGAAACAGTTGTGCTTGTTCAATTTTATGGGGTATTCTGGAATATTGTTTTTAGCGCCTTGTCAGTTACAAATTGCCCTAATGAGTGCAAACGATGTGAAAGGTATGTCCTTTTCCAGCAGTACTCGAGTGTTGCACTACAAAATAACTATATTAAATTTAACTTGGTTCTGTTTTACCACTGACTGGTATTTGGAAAAAAATAGATTTGGAGTTTTCACAACATTGGGATGAGCAGGAAAAAAAATCATAAACAACGGCAAATTTCCACACTCGGCAGTTATATAATTATAACTGAGTCATTATAGATTGTACACATACCTGTTGGGTTCTGTCAGTGTAATTCCTGCCCTACTGTTTATAGTGTAAAATATCCAGCATGGGTACAATCTGCTAAAGAAATAAATCCACAAAATCATTGTAAAGTGCTTTCACTGACCCAGTAATTTAAATCTTCTCGTTTCTTTGTTGACTTTATAATGAGCCATTTATACCCTATTATTAGGGCACTTTACAATGGGGCATTCTGTAAAACTGCCAGCACCGTCAGTGCTTTTGTTTGCTTCTCTATCTTTAAGAAAATCCCTTCGGCCCCATGCCTGTACCCTGGACTGAATAAGACAATCGGTAAAATCCACAAAAAGCTGCACGCCATTGGGCTGGCAGGAATTGACATTTTGTAATTTGGTAAACATTCTCACACACTAAATAGTTTCTCTGTATGTCTGTACTCTGCAAAGTGCTGACATTCGGGCAACATCCACTGGCCAGAAATTAGAAATTTTGTACTCGGTGACAAGGCACACTTGTCTGCCTGTAGTTTATTTGAAGTCTCAGTATCTTACTTTGTTGCAACTGTCCACAAAGCAATAGCACATTGTAGAACCAGAAAAAAGTTTGTGGCTTTTGTTCCTATGCTGTTGTCTAATCTATTTCAGTGTTGTCATCCTACAATATCTTTCAAATTATTATTTATCCAAATAAATACTTGTAAGCGATAATCTTTGTTGCAATTGACACTTGGGTAAAACATTGCTATAAAATGAGTGCCTGCTGGTAAACAGGAGATTTATTCCTTCCTTAGTCTTTAGAATATCTATCAATGTATTGCTGTTATAGAGTCATAGAGAGGTACTGCACAGAAACAGATCCTTCGGTCCAACTTATCCATGCCGACCAGATATCCTAAATTAATCCAGTCCCACTTGCCAGCAATTGGTCTATATCCCTCTTAAACCCTTCCTTTTCATATACCCATCCAGATGCCTTTTAAATGTTGTAAATGTACCAGCCTCTGCCACTTCCCCTGGCAGCTTGTTCCATACACGCACCACCCTCTTCATGAAAAAGTTGCCCCTTAGGTCCCTTTTAAATCTTTTCCCCTCTTGCCTTAAAACTGTTGTTGAGATTTCTATGTCTGAACTTATTTTTTTTTCCAGTAAAGCCTTTCTTATCATTATAATGATACCTTTTCTTAAAAATCACATTCATATGCCCCACCTTCATTAAAATCACTGTTTTGAATATGGTGTTGGATCTTTTAATACAATATTCCATTCAGTGTTTCTGTCTCCATTATTGTCTTTGTTCTTGGAAGGAGTCATGTGAACCTTTTGAGAAAGCATAGTATAATTTCTGATGAATCATTGAATCCCTACAGTGTGGACGTAGGCCATTCAGCCCTTCAAGTCCGCACCGAACCTCCAAAGAGTAGCCCACCCAGACCCACCCCTTACCCTATCCCTATAACTCTGCAATTCCCATGGTCAGTCCACCTAACCTGCACATCTTTGGCCTCTAGCATGTTCATGTAAGAACAGTGAGATTGATGGTTGAAGAAAAAATTTGTCAAGAGCGCAATGTAAATGCTATACCCATTTTATCAAGGATGCATCTGTGGTGCACGACCTTGTTTATGCCAAGAAGGTATCAGTGCCTAAATTTTGCTGACTGAACTCTCTTGTATCAAATAATTTTGGATTATATTAGCAATCGCACTTACAACCTTGGTTGGGCCAGCAGAACTTTCCATTTCGCCCATCTGTTCTAATGTTGTAGGTCCCACAATGCTAAATATAACGTGTTAAATTAATATGTCATGGCCTGGAGTGGAAGTCTTGTGCTCATCCCTAACGTAAATGAATACAGGGAGCTAATGAGCTAAACTTCAAGACTGCCTTAGTTAATTAAGAACACCAGGATCTAATTGACATAACTAGGTCAGGTATTCTCACTGAATCTTTCAAATTCATTGGGAAACAGCAGCAGCATTTTGGTTACTTGTTCACTTTGGAATTAAAAGGTGGAGTCAGACTGGGTGTGTCAAATGGTCTACTCCAGCTTCTATTACTTAAGCCTTTAGAAGGAAGCTATTCATTTCATAATCGTCATCCTGGCTTTCTGAACAAGCTGTCCAATTGGTCCCACTTAGATCTTTAACCTGCACATTCTCCATTTCCAAACATTTCTCCAATTCCTTTTTGAAAGTTATAATTGAATCTGCTTCCACCACTTTCAGGTAGTTGCATTTTAGATCATAATGATCCTTTTTTATTAAGAAAAAGCACCTTATTTCCTTCGTAGATTGTTTTGACAACTATTTTAAGTCATCAGCTATGGCATTGTGGGACATCCCACAGCAGGTGGACTGCAGTGGTTCAAGAAGGCAGCTCACCACCACCTTCTCAAGGGCAACTGGGGATGGGGAACAAACGCTGGCCAGCCAGCAACACCCACATCCTTCAAATGAAAATAATTTTTAAAAAACACTTCTCTCAGTGGAAATTTGTATACTATTCCTGTTTTATTTTAAACTCCTCTATTGACCTTAACTTCCATATACTTTCTCTGCTTTACGGAGAACAAGCCCAGCTTCTCCAGCCTCTCCACACAATGAGTTTCCTCATCCTGGTATTGTTCTCGTTAAATTACTGTGCACTCTCCCAAGGCCAAGACTTCCTACCTAAAGCACAGTGCCCAGAATTAAGGCCTAATCCCTGATTTACAAAAATTTAACATAACTCGCCACACTCTGCCTCCGATGATGAAGCCAAGGATCCTACATACTTTTTGAACAGCCTCATTAACCAGATTTGTAAATGTAGATCTTGGGTTTCTCTGTCCCTGAGCCCCTTTTACAATTGCATCATTTGACTTGCATTGTTTGTCCTAATTTCTGCATTTCAAAATGCATCACTTCACACTTTGCACTGCAAAATGTCATGTGTCATTCCATTCCAGGTGCTAATTTAAGCGTTGTGCCCACTAAACAAAGAATAGAATGTTAATGCTTTGTTCTTTGAAAACCCAAACCAAATCGTAAGTATACTGTTGTTTTCAGTGCCTGAAATATTGCACCCTGTTATATCTCAGTCTGTCATCTTTCTTCTTGCCCTCTTTTTCTCTCCTTCAGTGAAAGATGTTAATTTATGTTTTCAATTTGTCAGTCAATTTCACATCTTACCGTTGTTTTAAGGAGACGTGGGCTAAAGTGACCATTCAGCTACTTGGAGGTTCTATCGTAATTCACGCTGCTTTCCTGCTTAGTAAACTACAGTTTGCATTGAATGACCAGCCCTGCTTGTGGCAAGAGTAAATCAGCTTTTAAAACAACAGCAGGAAAAATGCATTTCATTCGATTTACTGAGGTTCTTCAGTCCACTCCGAAACCTGGGCTGACATATTGAGTACAGAGTTAAAGTGGACACGATAACTGTGTAATTTTTGTTTTGAATTGACTGTTACAGCTGAGGCCTGTACACCTTAAAGACCCCACAACAGGTTCAAAAGTAGAATCAGGAGTTCTGCCTATTTCTCCCAATATTTATCCCTTTATCAAAAAACACAGGATAACAACTCAGGATTTTTTATAGATATTTGTCATAGATGATGCATATGGTCATATGAGCTATTATATTTCAAAGTAATTAATGTAAAACACTTCCTTTTTCATAAGACTCTGAGAAGAACAGATGGAATTAAGCTGTAAGTGAATATTGTGTCAGGATTAAAATAAGTTTTGAGTGTGTAATATAATGTCTTTAGCTGAACTGGTGCATTAAAGTTTGCAGGTGACACCAAAAGTGGACAGCAAAGAAGGTTACCTTAGAATACAATGGGAATTTGATCAGATGGGCTGATGGTCCAAGGAGTGACAGATGGAGTTTAATTTAGATAAAGGTGAGGCGCTACATTCTGGAAAGGCAAATCAGGGCAGGGACGCATGCACTTAATGGTAAGGTCCTGGGGAGTGTTGCTGAACAAAGAGACCTTGGAGTGCAGGTTCATAGTCCCTTGAAAGTGGGGTCACAGGTAGATAGGATAGTGAAGAAGGCATTTGGTATGCTTGCATTTATTGGTCAGGGTATTGAGTATAGGAGTTGGGAAGTCATGTTGCGACTGTACAGGACATCGGTTAGGCCACTATTGGAATACTGTGTGCAGTTCTGATCTCCCTGCTGTAGGATGGATGTTGTGAAACTTGAAAGGGTTCAGAAAAGATTTACAAGGATGTTGGCAGGGTTGGAGGGTTTGAGCTACAGTGAGAGGCTGAATAGACTGGGGCTATTTTCCCTGGAGCATTGGAAGTTGAGGGATGGCCTTATAGAGGTTTATAAGATCATTAGTGGCATGGATAAGGTCAATAGACAAGGTCTTTGTCCCCATGTTGAGGGAGTCCAAAACTAGATGGCATAGGTTTAAGGTGAGAGGGGAAAGATTTAAAAGGGCACCAAGGGGCATCATTTTCATGCAGAGGGTGGTGTATGTGTGGAATGAGCTGCCAGAGGAAGTGTTGTATAATTACAACATTTAAAAGGCATCTGGATGGGTATATAAATAGGAAGGGTTTAGAGGGATATGGGCCAAGTGCTGGCAAATGGGACTAGATTAAATTAGGATATCTGGTCGGCATGGACAAGTTGGGCTAAAGGGCCTATTTCCATGTTGTACATCTCTATGAATGTATGATGTAAACTAGGAATGAATTGCTCACCCAATTCTTTGTCATTTTATTGAATGCAGCGTAAAGACTAGCAGCAGAATTCCTCGGAATTGAAGCAGTTACAGTTGTTACAGTGAAGTATTTGTTAGTACTGATGGAGACTTCTGTTTGCCGTGTGCAGGATATCAATCACTACATAGGAGAACCACATGTTCAAAACCTGCCATTCCCCATCATTGCTGATGAAAAAAGAGAACTGGCTGTGCAACTGGGAATGCTCGACCCTGCAGAGAAGAACAAGCAAGGCCTACCACTAACTGCTCGTGCTGTAAGTTGTCCTTTGTGCAGGCTAACGTGATGTTATGGAACTTACCTGCTGAGCTGGGACTGCCCTTAAGAGCTGCAGTACCTGTTAGTCAACTTAGTTGTGCTGTGACTATAACAGAAGTTGCTGGTAAAGCTCAGCAGGCTTGGCAGCATCTGCGAAGAGAAAAATCAGAGTTAACGTTTTGGGTCCGGTGACCCTGCTTCAGATTCTGTCTGCTCCGTTGGACAGTGGGAAAGCACTTTGAAAGCAGACGTGCTCGAGCGACTGAGAGCTGTGTGTCAGGAAGATGAGAGGTTTGTCTGGTCTTCTGCACTTGTGACTTGGAAGAAATTACATTCAAGAAATCATCTCCTCTGTATTTCAAATTGGTAATGGGTGTACAATGCTGTAATATCACCATGCGGGTTGGTGGTGTTGGTTGTCCATCAGGTACTCGAAGTTGGCTCTTCCCGCCTTCAATGTGAATTGTCCCCTAATCCTGTTTCAGTGATAACCAATGAACTTGAGACAATAGCTGGTCTCTTGTTAAAGTTACTGTGTTGAGCACTATCTGACTGCTTGCATATACTTCACCTGTCCTTGGTGAACCATAGTGGGTCGTAATGCTTTCGCAGGCAATATGAACTGCTGGGGTGAGATCACAGATTAATCCAAAATTCACAAAAACGCCTTTTTCAAGAAAGGAATGACCAACATCCAATCTCCACCTTTTTGAATCTTTTTCTGTGCTTTTTATTATCAGGTGTTTGTTGTTGGGCCTGACAAGACACTGAAACTGTCCATCCTGTACCCAGCCACCACCGGGAGGAACTTCGATGAAATCCTAAGAGTTATTGATTCCTTGCAGTTAACAGCTTGCAAGAAGGTGGCGACACCAGTGAACTGGAAGGCAAGTGCTCACACTCTCAATGACGAAACGAAAGACTGGATTATAGGGCAGCATGGTGACTCAGGGACCCAGGTTCGATTCCACCCTGAGGCAACTGTCCGTATGGAGTTTGCACGTTCTCCCCGTGTCGGCGTGGGTTCCCTCCGGGTGCTCCAGTTTCCTCCCCCAGTCCAAAGCCATGCAGGTTAGGTAGATTGGCCATACTAAATTGCCCATAGTGTCCAGGCTAGGTGAGTTAGTCGTGGGAAATGCAGGGTTACAGGGGTAGGGTAGGATGATGGGCATGGGTGGGATGCTCTTTGGAGGGTTGATGCGGACTCGATTGGCAGAATGGCCTGCTTCCGCATTGTAAGGATTCTATGATTCTGTCTTTCTAGTTAAGAAAGAACTAGTTCGAACACTAATTCAGAGAGAGGGTGCTGTAGAGACTTGTGAAAGGTTGGGACAGGAGTTTAACCTTTAATTATGAGACAGAAAAACAAGCAATGGTGAATCAGTACCCTTGCTGCAATTTCACTGATTTAAATGAAAGAGGAAATGGGAAGAGGCATGAAGCTGGTGTCCAGGTCCATTTCGCCTTTGTTTATTTACCAGTGATAAAACTTACAATTGGAGTTACGTTCTCCCCAAAATTAACTGGAAAACAATAAAATTGAGAGTATCCATTCAAACCATTCATTGAAACAGGTGGGACTTGGTCTAATCCTAGCAGATGTAATTGTAATTTTGTTTTTTTTTAAAACGTCTGCACTAATAGCAAGTTTTATTTTCTTTAAAAAGAGCCCTTTTCTCCGCAGGCTGGCGGGGAATGCATGGTGCTTCCCAACATTTCAGACGAGGAGGCAAGCAAGCTGTTCCCGAAGGGAATTCGCACAGAGAATCTCCCCTCTTCCAAAAGCTACCTGCGCTTCACACCTCAACCCTGAAACAGCAGAGACTTCAGAACTAAACTTTCTATTCCGACTCTGTGCCTGTCCTTACTGCAAATATGAACAAATGGAAATCACATTTGAAATCAGATTGCCTTTTTTTTTTGCTATGAGATTTCTTGCTGTAACCTTTCCATAATAAAATAGTTTTCCGGAATGTGGCTTTTATGAAGATTGTTTGTCAATCTGACCTGGTTAGGCAAAAGCTGTAGTGAACATGAATGCATTGTAAAACAGCTGGAAGGAGACGCAGTAAAACTGGTTAGATTGTTAAGCAGCCTGAGCATTGCGGTTTATAACAATCTGTTCACCTGCTCCCAAATGTAAACATCTGAGATGTTTTGAAAATGCTGGAAACCCTCAGCAACTCCGAATTTACACTCAGATTGGCGGAAAAGCTCAGCAACTTTGTTAGCATCTGTGTGGAAAGAAAGCAGAGTTAATGTGTCAGGTCCGGTGACCCTTCTACAGAACAGAGTTTATGATGTATGTTGTGCTTGAATAAAAGCAGAGGCTGAAGTTGTTGTGCTGGCAAACCGTTTGAGTTAAATCAGCAGCCCTAAACCCTCGTTGAGCATAATTACTCAAATTTCCTTACTCCACCCTGTACTAAGGTTAAATAGAGGTACTGTACCCAAACTGTATTATTCCTGCTCAGCTCTGGAGTTGTGTAAATCACTTAGGATAAGACATGACAGCAAGGATAAAGCTTCCCTCTTTTATGCTCATGCCCGCTTGTAACTGGACAGGGAGCATGCAGTGATACTTTCAATGTTTTTAGAGTGTGCTTCATCTCCCTCTCCAACTATGTTTAGCCTTAATCTCCTTCTCTTCCTACCTCTCTCCTTTTGGTGTTATTGCATTGCGCCTAACAGGCTTTGCGTGTAGATTAATCCCTTGGAACACTGATAGTTTAGCGGCAGCGGTTCATTGATGAAAAATGCCTTGTGTGATGTGATGGTGGGAAGAGATTGCCGTTCAGTTGGGTGTGATAATACTTGTGGGTATTTTAAAAGAGAAGTGGCCTTTGGCAGGGCGATGAACCAGGATCAGCCACAGGGCCCTCAAACCCCAAATTGAGAGGCTGGTCAGGGAGATTGGTTTCTGTTGGTAACCAGAAACTCAGAATAGATGCCTGAATCGGGGTTTGGGGGGGAGGAGCTGGGACGTTATAACCTGAGTGATCCTGTAGGCAGCTGGACAACACCCTCTCAGCACACGCTGTGGTTAGCAGTGGTTAGTGCTGCTACCTCACAGTTCCAGGGACCCGGGTTCGATTCCACCCTCGGGCAGCTGTCTTTGTGGTGGAGTTGAAGGTCCTCCTCATGTCTGTGTAGATTTCCTCCGGGTGCTCCAAATTCCTCCCACAATCCAAAGATATGCAGGTTAGGTGGATTGGCCATGCTGAATTTCCCACAAGGTGCAAACTAGGTGGATTAGCTGTGGGAAGTGCAGAGTTAGAGAATTAGGGTAAGGGTGTGGGTCTGGGTGAGATGCTTTTCAGAGGGTCGGTGTGGACTATGGCCAAGCAGCCTGCTTCCATACTGTAGGGATTCTACGATTCCTTGTCACTCCGGTGCTTAGACTAATGTGACAAAATGAGGCAGATAGTGTCCTCTCCCACTCAATGTGAATAATAGCTGGTCAGCCCTGTTTCACTTGCAGATGAAGGCGAATCTCCAAACTCCAGCTTCCATCTCTTTATTCTGTGGCCGACATTCCTTAGGTACAAGGGCTTAGAAAGTTGTCCCTGTGTTTAAGTTCCTGACTTTGTCATGTCTGCTTATTTATGCTGCTTTTTATTACTATTTGTTTGTATATTAACCCACTAGTTACTTTCAAGTGTCTGCCTATGGCCTCTGATACCCAGCACCTTGCAGAAGATGTCGCAATGTTGTGGAAAACGGGGAAATTAAAGTTCAAATTTTTTTTTTCTTTTTTAATTTCATGGGATGTGAGGCATCACCAGCTGGGCCAACATTTGTTACCCATCCTAATTTGCCCAGGGAGCAGTTGAGTCAGCCACATTGCTGAGTGTCTGGAGTCACATAGATGCCAGACCAGGCAAAGATGGCAGATTTCCTTCCCTCACGAGCATTAGTGAACCAGATGGGTTTTTCTAATGATCTCATAATGGTTATAGTTTTTTTTTAATTAATCTATTCTGACGTGACACACATCGGGGGGAAGTGAGACTTGAACCCCGACCTTCTGGCTCAGATGGAGGCTCCACCAATGTGCCATGTGAGCTCCTCAAATAATAAGGACTGCAACAGTGGTTGGATGTTTGCCATTTATTAAATTCAAAATTAGAGTAGGATTTGAACTCACATCACCAGAATGTTTTAGTGACTTTACCAGTATGTCACCAGCACCTCTGAGTATTACTCATCCCTCAGCAAGCCAGGGTACAGTAAAGGGCCAGATCTGGGTGATGGGGTCTGATTTATAGAAATAGTCGCCATTTGGTTGAAAGAGAAAATAAGGCTAACATCTTAACGCAGGCACATGGATGACTTTGAAAGTAACCAATACTGTGCACATATCTTGCACCAAACCCAAACAAGGAACAGGGCAAGGCTTTGACAATAAACAATAGACAATAGGTGCAGGAGTAGGCCATTCATTACCATTCATTATGATCATGGCTGATCATCCACAATCAGAATCCTGTTCCTGCCTTATCCCCATAACCCTTGATTCCATTATCTGTAAGAGCTCTATCCATCTCTTTCTTGAAAGTATCCAGAGACTTGGCCTCTACTGCCTTCTGGGGCAGAGCATTCCATATATCCACCACTCTCTGGGTGAAGAAGTTTTTCCTCAACTCTGTTCTAAATGGCCTACCCCTTATTTTTAAACTGTGTCCTCTGGTTCTGGACTCCCCCATCAGCGGAAACATGCTCCCTGCCTCCAGAGTGTCCTTTGATCATGAACTGGAAAAAACTCACAGACTAACTGTGACACCAGGATTGAGACTCAAAGAACATCAGTTTAAAGTGTTGGCTGAATACAAAACAGCAACGTGAGGCAATGCATCTTTGCACAGTGAGTCATTAGGATCTGGCATGTGCTGAGAATGAATCACTTTTGGAAAAAGGAAATATTTCCACAAGAAAAGGAGGGAGCACCACTAGAGAGATAACCTCCACTCCATCACCGTGAACTCTGAAAGTGACTAAACTTAGCTAAAGAAACATAATATTCAGCCCTCGGGATACGATTGTATCTCCCACAGGGAACCAGCATTGACATGAAGGGCTGACTGGCCTTTGTAGTAATGATTCAATGATCACATTCTGTGGACTGAAAGTTACATTTTTTTTAGCCAAGTTTAGTCAGTTTCATTGCGTTTCACGGGGTGGATGGGGGTTCTCTGAGCGGGTCTTAGTGAGATCTCTCGCCGTATCTTACCAAACACTAAACTACCTATCCTACCCCTCTTGTCCAATTTATACCTCAATCTAACCGATTGCCATTCCTGGACCAGTGTGCCAATCAGCAAATGTCTGCCAAAAGACCAGTTTCGCTGGCAGTTGATCTATCTTTAAAAAGCAGCTGTGTACCTGGGCATGTGTTGGCATTGTAACGGTGCTGGCTCCAGGGCCAACACTGCTGAGTAGGCTTCCTCCACCTCAGCTGAGGAAATCTGTGACAATGCTGAAACGTAGCGGGAAGGAAAGAAAAATGGTTACGTTTTTGAGGACATTTTACTAGCCTGGCTTACATGACACGGTATGCCAGCAAATGGGACTAGGTCAGATTGGGATGCCTGGTCGGTGCAGATGAGCTAGACCAAAGGGTTTGTTTCCATGTTGTATGACCCTTTCTTTAGGGCTCACCTTTGCATCAATGGTAATGGTTTTGCACTGCTCCTGTTTTGAATCTCTGTAGCCCTGAATGTAACTGGGTCACCATGATTCCTAACTCCATGTCCATACAGGATGTAGCATAGATTGACATCTGTGTTGAGAGGCGAAGGCAGCGTCTGGAAGGAAAAGGAACGAGATATACAGACGGCAATAGTTCTGCTGGCCCCATCTCACTCATGGGGCAAAAATCCTTACTCTTTGCCTAGCCTCTACCTACAGGGTGTTGCTGCTGGATGAAGTGGTCAGTGATGTGCTGGGACAAGAAGAGGTGCAACACACAGGGAGCCAATGCATTCTCATGGCCAGGGACTTGGGAACCTGTAGGTCTGTGTCCTGTGCAGTGCAGGGGTCTGCATGTAATGTTGCTCCCCTCTACAAGGTCAAACACTTATAGGTCCTCCAGCCCCTCCCTCACAGTTCGAGACGTTTACCCTACTCACTCTGAGTGTGGGCTGCAGATGTTTTATTTTCCAGTGTGTAGTTTCAGTTTCCAGCATGGTAGAAGGTGGCAGTGAGTGATTTTTAGGTTAAGTGGTTTCCAGCCGCCTTCTCTACATGTTGGTGAGGCTCTGAACATGCAGAGTCTCTTCCCGATCACCCCTCCTGGTGAACCCTGTCTTTCACACCTCCCTGGGTCCCCAGCCAACCTGCCTACATTAACCTGAACCTGGCCATCTTCCCAGCCCCTGGTACATGAGGTGACTGAGCCAAGTGTAGTCATACCCTGTCACCCCTGTGAAAACAAGATGCTATTGACTGTGGATGAACCCTCATCACCCTATTCCCACCCATGCTTTACTGTATCCCACCCTTACAAATACCCTTCACAATTGTCATCCCAGTTCCTCCCAGCTTGTCGCCGTTAAACCCCCACAAATAGGTTCCTGAGTCTCCTTCCCACTTCCTACACCAACAGCAACACACCACACCATTGTTTCCAACAGTGCCTCCCACTCCTTCCTAACCATGTCCCTTACCTTCACCAATTTCCTCTCCCTTTGTTTCACTGGAGAGCCTTACCATGGCCCAATCCACTGAGTGAGCTAACGGGACAGTCATAGAGTGTCATACAGCACGAAAACAGACCCTTCGGTCTAACTCGTCCATGCCGACGGTGTCCTGACAGGAGCCTTTCAACAATAGTTGTTCTGAAGTACTGTCACCTGGTGACCAACGGAGAGGCCACGTTCACAGCCAGCAATGAGCTGACTTCACTAGGCTGTGAGTTCCAAGAATTCTTGGCGTCTCATTTGCTCGCAGTGGGTGGTAGGGCTAGAAACTTCATCCTAATGCTGCCTGGTGGGAATCCCGCCTCAACGCCTAGAACTTAGGGAAAAGGTGAGGCGACTTGCTCTGGATGTCGGGATAGGTCTGGCTGGACTTTTCACACAACTCTGCCACATTTCTCGCAACTGTTCAGGCACCTAAAGTAGGATCCTAAAGCACAATCAGAGCTGTGACACTCTGAACTAGAAAGCCAACTGGTGGGTGTATGACACATTCAGTCAGACATTCAGAAACTGAACTCAATTGTCCAAATAGCCCTTGGAAGAGAAAGTACCTTCAAGTGAGTTTGAGGGATTGTTCATTTCGTTTAAAAGAAAGTATCAAAATATTTGGCAGACAGCATATTTGGGGGAAAAAAAGTGACTTCATCTGAGCAACAGTAAATTTAACACTATTCGGGTTCGTACATAAGTTTATTTTATATGTCTATATCTCATGGATCTCTGACAGATCACACCAAGATCTTTTCCGTGTTTATTTCCATTATCCCATTGGGAAATATATCTAAATGCATGAATAGACGATACTTAGATTTTATTTGTCTTAATACGAAAAGTGTACTCCTGTGTGACTTTGTGCAACAAGATTCAGTCTTCTCTCACTCTTATACAAACGTCAATGTCTTCAGAAAGAGCTTTGGAATGTTTATTTTTCACTTTTGGAGCTTTTCAAGATCCATTGAAACCAAGGAGAATCTCAGGAAGACATTCAGAAATACAAAATGCAGGATATTGACACTATAAGTTGTCACAGACAGATTCGCTTGGAAATACACACTGGAACCAGCAGTTCAAGGGAGTTTCCAAGAGTTTTTGCAGATTATTGAAATGAAAGCGGCTGTCACCAATTATCTCTCTGTCTAACAAAGAAATGGGCTCAGTTCCCTCCGGAACAGCCATAGCGATGAAGCATGAGGGAAACTGAGAACTTTAAGACAACTGCAACATTTGTTGCTGCCTGTCTGCCTATCTGCAAAGAACTGGCTAACTGACCTCAGCTTCAAGTTTAAATCTTATACGTCAAGCTGTTTTATTCTTTTATCTTCCTTTGTATTTTCCTCAATACCCAGAACTTTGTTAAAAGATGTAGCGAGTTGCTCCTGGAAGAAATATTAAAAAGTTAACAATATTTAAATTGGAGAGAGGAATAGCCTCATGCTAAAAATGAACTTCAAACTGCTGTTGTGAGGTTAAGAAAAGGAGACCCAGTTCCCCCATTCTGCCCTGGTTAGAACGACATGCACTCTGTTTTTTTTTAATTCACTCATGGGGTGTGGGAACTTGCTGGTCAGTATTTATTACCCATGTTAGAGACAAAAAAACTGCAGATGCTGGAATCCAAGGTAGACAAACAGGAGGCTGGAAGAACACAGCAAGTCAGGCAGCATCTGGATCAAAGGAGCAATCAACATTTTGGGTATTATCCTTCTCCAGGACTGAATGTGGGGCTCGGGGGAGCTGCAGATAAAGTCGGGGAGAAGGGGTGGAGGTGGAATGGTAGTAGTAGGTACGACCTGGTTGTTTGATGGGAGGGATGAATCCAGTTGGTGGCTGGAAGGGAGGGTCAGAAGGTGCAATGGAAGGGAGGAGGTGGGCCTGGAAAAGGAGCTGGGGGATGGGTGTGAAGGAAGGTTATTTGAAACTGAAGAACTCAATGTTGTATCCTCCAGGCTGTCGGGTGCCCAGGCAAAAGGTAAGGTGTTGTTCTTCAAATTTGCGTTCCGAGTTGCTGCAACACTAGAGGAGATGGAAGATGGACATGTCGGAGGGGAAGTGGGGTGGGGATTTGAAATGAGTGGTGACCGGGGGGTTAGGTTGGCTGTTATGGGCCAGGAGGAGATGCTTGGAGAAATGGTCATCTAGTCTATGTTTGGTCTCACCGATGTAGAGAAGGCCACATTGGGAGCACTGGATGCAATAGACTAGGTTGACGGAGATGCTGGTGGAGTTCTATCTCATCTGGAAGGACTGTTTATGGCCCTGGATGGAGGTGAGGGAGGTGGTGTGTGGGCAGGTGTTGCATCTTTTACAGTTACAGGGGAAGGTACCGGGTGGGTGGAGTGGTTAGTGGGGAGAGTGGCGTGAACTAAGGAGTGGTAATGGGGGAATGGTCCTCGCGGAAGGCAGAGAGGGGTGGGGAGTGGAAGATGTTCCAGGTGGTGAGGTCTAATTGGAGTTGGTGGAAGTGTTTGAGGATGATACCTTGGATGCAGAGGCTGGAGGGGTGGAAAGTAAGGACAAGGGGTCCCTTTCTTTTTTGTGTTTAGGGGGAGGGTGGTTAAGAGCTGTAGAGTGGGGAATGGAGGAGGCACAGTGGAGGGCTGTCTGGATGACAGATGGGGGGAAGACAGCGTTGTTTGAAAAAGGTAGACATTGGGATGCTTGGGAAAGGAACATCTCCTCATCAGAGCAGATCCAACAGAGACGGAGGAATTGGGAAAATGGGATGGAGTTTTTGCAGGATACAGGGTGGGAGGAGGTGTAGTCTAGGTAGCTATGGGAGTCTGTGGGTTTATGGTAAATGTAAGTCCGTAAACTGTCACCAGAAATGGAAATGGGGAGATCAAGAAAGGGGAGGGAGGTGTTTGAGATAGACCGTGTGAATTTGAGGCTGGGGTAGAAGTTGTTAGCGAAGTCGATGAACTGCTCCAGTTCAGCCTGGGTGCAGGATGCAGCACTGATGCAGTCATCGATGTAAGGGCGGAAGAGTTGCGGAACGGTACCGGTGTACCTACTGAAAAGGGACTGTTTGACATAACCGACAAACAGGCAGGCGTAGCTGGGGACCATGCGAGTGCCCATGGCAACCCCGTGGATTTGGAGAAAGTGGGAAGAATCAAAGGAAAAGTTATTGAGGGTAAGGGCTAGTTCAGCAAGGTGTGGGAGGGTATTGGTTGGGTGGGGTGGGGGTGGGGGTACTGGCTGGGTCTGTTGGAGAGGAAAAAACTAAGGTCCTGTAGGTCATCCGTGTGGGGTATGGACGTGTATAGGGATTGAACGTCCATAGTAAAGATAAAGTGCTGAGGGCCAGGGAACTGGAAGTTACCAAAGAGGTGGAGGGTGTGGTTTATGTCCCAGATGTAGGTGGGGAGCGCCTGGACCAAGGGGGAAGAGAATGGAGTCGACGTAGGAAGACAAGTTCAGTGGGGCAGGAGCATGCGGAGACGATGGGTTGGCCAGTGTAGTTGGGTTTGTGGATCTTGGGGAGCAGGTAGAACTGGGCAGTGAGGGGCTGGGGGGCTATAAGGCTGGAGGGGAGGTCACCAGAAGTGATGATGTCATGGGTAGTGTGGGAGACGGTGGCATGATGGGCCATGGTGGGGGTCATGGTCAAGGGGGAGGTAGAACGTGGTGTCAGAGGGTTGGTGTTCAGCCTTTGCAATGTAGAGGTCCATCCTCCAGACTACCACTGCCCCACATTTGTCGGATGGTTTGATAGTGAAATGGGGATTAGTGCGGAGAGAGTGGAGAGCTGCACGTTCAGAGGGGGATTTCGCCCATCCCTAGCTGCCCTTGAACTAAGTGGCTTGCTGGGCCATTTCAGAGGTTAATTGAATGTCAACCACGTTGCTGTGGGTTTGGAGTTGCATGTAGGCCAGACCAGGTAAGGATGACAGATTTCCTTCCCTGAAGAAGGTAAGTGAGCCAGATGCATTTATTTTTCCCCAGTAATCAGCGATGGTTTAACGGTCATCAGTAGATTCTTAATTCCAGATTTTGTTTTTTGAATTGAAATTACACCATCTGTGATGGCAGGATTTGAAACAGGATCCCCAGTACATTAGCTGAGATTCTGGCTTAGTAGTCTAGAGAGAATGCCACTAGGCTATCACAGCCCCAGTTGCCCCTGGACATGTCCAAGCTGAGCGGCTATGCCATTGAGTAAATGAGGCAGAGCAGTTTGTTCCAGAGGTGCCAAGATCAACTGGAAGAGACAGTAACATCATCAGTTGCAAAGATAAACTATGCTGGCAGGGGAAAGAGGCCATCAAGGATTTTGTTTTAGTCCTGCTAACCTGCTAAGGGAAATGACCATGTTCACTGTTTGTTGCTAACATTGTCATGGAAGCCCTGGCATCAGTCAGTGAAAGGTTTTACTGCTTGGTCGAGAACAATACATCCTCCCTCTCTCACTCCTGATCGCAGGAGTGGTCATGAATTGATGACTTAAGTGGTTCAGTTTAGGTTCCAGAGGGAGGGGTGGCTGATCTACTACCTTTTCCCAGCTGGCAGACTAGTGTAATACAGGAAAAACACGCCATCCGATACCTCCACACATCATTTTGCCAGACTTCCCATCTTCCAGCCTGTTGTCATAGGGCTGGTAAAACTTTAGCTGCAGAGACTGAGGCTCAGTTGGGATATTCAATTCTGACCTGCTCTCTCTCTGCACCTGCTCTGCAGCTGTAACACTGTATTCTGCACCCTGTTCCAACGCCCTGATGCACTTTGTATGGTACGATCGGCCTTTGAAGCACACAAAGCAACACTTTTCACTCTATCTCAGTGCATGTGACAATCATAAATCAATCGAAACATGCACAGAAAGCAAAATAAAGAGACCGAAAGAAAGATGGAACTAAGAGAGAAAAAATTTTGATAAAAAGAAGTTAAACAATAAAATTAGCATAAATAAAAAAGACTAAAAATCTCCAATAATCATGAAAGCTGAATAAAGGAGACTCCACAATTAAAAAAGTTAATTTTCACCGTCAGGAAGCTTGTTTGGTTGTAATTAAGAGTTGTCACGCCATTGAATGTTGCTTCACAAGTGAATGGACGTGCTTTACTTGTGCTGATGTGTTTAGTGGGTATTGAGCGAAAAAGCACTGCACATTGTATACTTAGGTGCCAAGTCACTTGGAAGTGCACAGTTAAAGCACAGCAGCCGAGTAAAGTAACCGAGACAGCAACTTACAGAATCTTGTTCTAAGATGACCATGGCCACCTATATTCCTGCTGCATCATCACTGCCCACCCAACCCCACAACAGGAATCTGCAACCTTTTCAAACTATTTACTGTGCTAGCGTCAAAGACAAGAGTTAGTCTTAAGGATGCCAATCATTTTGCGCATAGAAATTTTTTTTTTCCCATTTGTCCAATCAATATCTTTATATGTGGAATTCCTTCCCCTGTTGAGGCTACCTGGTTGAATGTCTTTAAGGCAAAGATAGATAGAACAGTAAGGGATTAAGGGGAAGTGGACCTGAGAACACAAAAAGATCAGCCATGATCTTATTGAATGGTGGAGTAGGCTTGATGGGCCAGATGGTCCACTCCTGCTCCTATTTCTTTTGTTATGTTCTTACAAGGGAATTAATATCAGGTGGTGGTTCTGGATGGGGGAGCTCCCTCTAAGGGCTGACTGAGCGGGAGTGTTTCAGTGAGCTGAGCTGATGGAGTAGACCTCCATAAAAGGGAAAAGAAGGGTCAGAAATTTATGCAGGTAAACCTTTCACTCTGCAAACAAATGTGAGTGTGAATAAAGCTTTGTTCTAGTATTATCCTCTACCAACTGGCCTTCTGGGAGATATCACCACTGGATGACACCTTCCATCTCTGTGTTGATGATCGAGGGCAGATTAATGAGGTGGTAATTGAGAGGATCTGCCCAGGCATTGTTGAGCACTCAGGAAAATGCAGAACGGGTCAGATGCTGAAAATCTGAAATAAAAAGTGAAAATGCTGAAAACAACAGCAGATACACAGCATTTGTGGAGCGAGAGGGACAAACTTCATCATCAGTGACCTGAAAGTTTGAAACTTAGGTGGAACTGACACACTGAGCCATAGAAAGAACAGGATGAAGATTGAGGTTAGGGGGTGGTTGCTGCAGGGAATGAGCGAGGAAGGTTTTTAACAGGTAGTGCTCTTCCATTAAAGTTAATGATGCTGAGGTGGTCCTGGTCATAGGAAAGCAGTGCACCTGGCTATGCCTTCCTGAAATCTGTTACTACTTTTTTCTTTGTTTACTAGATGTCAGAGTTTCAGTTCATCTGCAGAAGTTGAAATTATGTTCTGTACACCCAAGACCAGATTATTAACAAGTATCAGAAAGGGTAGTAGTCCATTGTGCGGGATGAGATTGTGGAGTACTCAGAAGTGCATGGTAAGCTAGGGCTGAGTCAGCATGGCTTTGTCAAGGGCGGGTCATGCCTGACAAATCTTTTTGAATTTTTTGAAAAGGTAAGGAGCAGGTTAGGCAAAGGAGAGCCTGTGGATATGGTCTATTTACATGTCCAGAAGGTCATTGGCTGGAGAATGCTACCTAAGAGACCATGGTGTTCGTAGTGAGGTACTGTCATGGATAGAGTATTTGCCGACTGGCAGAAGGCATAGGGATAAAGGAGTCTTTTTCAGGATGGCAGCTGGTGACTAGTGGAGTGCTGCAGAAGTCAGTGTTGGGACCACATTAACGATCTGGATGAATGAACTGAGGGCATTGTTGCTAAGTTTTCAAATGACATAAAGATTGTGCAGGGACAGGTAGTGTGCAGGAGTCAGGGAGAATGCAGAAGGACTGGGACAGGCTAGGGGAGTGGGCAAAAAAGTGGCAGATGGAATACAATGGGGGTATATGTGAGATCATGGAATCGAAGTGTGTAGACTATTTTCCGAATGGGAAAGGCTTTGGAAATCTGAATCACAAAAGGACTTGGGAGTCCTCATTGAGGATTGCTTATGGTTAACATGAAGGTTTAGTTGGCAGTTAGGAAGGCAAATGGAATATTAGCATTTGTTTTGAGAGGGCTAGAATACAAAATCAGGGATGTACTTCTGAAGCTATATAAAGGCTCTGGTCAGACTGCCTTTAGAATATTATGAACAGTTCTGGGCCCCATATCTGATGAAGGATGTGATGGCATTGGAGGGGTTCCAGAGGAGGTTGACAAAAATGATCCCAGGGATGAAGAGCGGTTGTCAAATGAGGAGCGGTTGAGTGCTCTGGGTCTGTACTCAATGGAATTTAGAAGAATAAGGAGTGGATCTGATTGAAACTTACAGAGACTAAGAGGCCTGGATAAAGCGGGTGTGGAGAAGATGTTTCCACTAGTGGGAGAGACTACAGCCTGAGGGCACAGCCTCAGAGTGAAGGGACGACCTGTTAGAACTGAGATAAGGAGGAATTTCTTCAGCCATAGGGTGATTAACCTGTGGAACTCATTACCACAGAAGGTTGTGGAGGGTAAGTCATTGAGTGTATTTAAGGCCGAGATGAACAAATTCTTGATTATTAAGGGGAGAAGGCAGGAAAATGGGGTTGAGAAACGTATCAGCCACTATAAAATGGCAAAGCAGTTTTGATGAGCTGAATGGCCTAATTCTGAACCATTATCTCATGGTCTTGTTATCTTCATATCCCTACTGGGGATCAGCACTGCTGACTGATAAACCACCATTCATCTTTACGTTCTGCTATCAGTCTCTTAGCCAATTTTATGTATATATGTAGACAGATTGGTTAAGAATACAATTAGCACGCCTGCCTTCATTGCTCAGACCTTTGAGTAAAGGAGTTGGGTCATCACCTAGACATTGTGGAGGCCTCTTCTGGAGTATTGTGTCCAGTTCTGGTCACCCAGTTACAGGAAATATTATCATTAAGCTGGAGAGGGATCAGAAAACATTTACCAGGATATTGCCAGGAATGGAGGGTTTGAGTTATAAGGAGAGGCTGGATAGACTGGGACTTCTTTCACTGGCGCATAGGAGGTTGAGGGGTGACCTTATAAGGGTTTAAAAAATCATGGCGGGGTATGGATAAGGTGAATGACAGGTGTCTTTTCCCAAGGGCGGGGATTTCAAGACGAGGGGGCATATTTTTAAGTTGAAAGAAGAAAGATTTAAAAAAGAAATGAGGGGCATTTTTTTTTTAACACAGAGAATGGTTCATGTGTGGAATGAACTACCAAAGGTAGAGGTGGATGTGGGTGCAGTTACAATGTTTAAAAGACATTTGGATAAGTACACGAATAAGAAATGTTTGGAGGGATATGGGCCAGAAGCAGACAGGTGGGACTAGTTTAGTTTGTGAGCATGCTTGGCATGGACCAGTTGGAAGGAGGATCTGTTTCTGTGCTGTATGACTGAAAGATTCTATGGCTCTATATCTTTTTAATTCCATGGTTTTCAATGTTGTTAACAAGTCTAATGTAGAGTCGTTTACCATGCACCTTTGGAAGGTCTATCTGCACAACATCAACCACATAATTCTCAACCTTCTCATTATAAAATAACTCAATCAAATTAGTCAAACACAAACTTCTATTAGCAAATCCTTGATTTTCATTTAATAGCTCATACTTTCAGAGAATTGGTCCTGATTTTTACAGAGATGTGATTCCAAAGTAGATTGGGTGAATTATTCTCATTCCTGAGGTGCATATTTTCCTGACCCTGGTGTGTTAACTCCAGTGTACATTTGTAATTACTTTTATCAGATATTCCGTTCAATAATTAACATGATTGATGTGCTAACTGCCTGTCCAGTGGGAATGACTGCAGAGACAAAAAGAATTACTGCAGATGCTGGAATCCAAGGTAGACAATCAGGAGGCTGGAAGAACACAGCAAAGTTGGTTTGGATGTATTGATTGGAGGGAGTGTGGTGTAGCAGGCTAAAGGGAACTGTTTAGAGAGCAAAGTGATCATGGGGACGGTTGGACGGATCAAGCCATCGGTGACTACGGGAGGAAATTGTGGCAATGAGGACAATTTGCAGGAATTGAGCTTTCTGTTGTGAGCCTGATGGGACATGGGGGAAGCAGACATGTTCTTCCTGATTACAGGCAGTGTTATAAAGGTCCTTACTTCCTAATGGTTATCCTCTCATCTAATTGTATCTCTTGCAGTTAATAATAGAAACCTTGTTAAAAGTATTCAACATCTCTAAAAGATTTTGCTAAATAGTCTGCCTCCTGAGGCTGGATCAGATCGCCTGCTACTGCTAATCCCTTTTACATCAAAATCCAGCAGACAGTAAGTTTAATTTTAAACATTTTAACTTTCTACCCAATTCAAACCCATTGGGAGGTTCACTTTAGGAGGGCAACATGAACCCCATTATCTCTAAAATGTTTTCTCCATCACTAATGTTGTATATAGGGGTCACAAACTTGGCCATTGCTGGAACTGATCTACCTGTGTGTGTTGGAGCTGATATTTATTGAGACAATAAATTTCAACAAATGTTGTCCTAACAGTTGCATGTCATTTCATTGAGGGGGAATTGGTAAATTAATAATGACATTTCCCAGTAGGCTAGGAAAAGTTGGAGGTACAGCTCCTTGAATTGTGGATGGCATCAGTACAATAGAGAGTAATGACCTTAGTTCTGGAGAGCAGAATGTAAAATCGATCTGTTTGGGTAGAGTTGAGAAACGGTAAAGGGAAGAAGTCACAAAAAAGGGCAGTTTGTAGGCCCTGTAACAACAACCACCAAAATCTTGGGGTGTATATGAAGAAACAATGGAGGCTTGCGACAAAGGAATGGTGATAGTCATGGGGGATACTCATCCTCAGATGAACAAGAGGAATCAGATTGGCAAGGGCAGCCTGGATGATAAATTTATAGGGTTCTTTCAGGACAAATTCTTAGAGCAGTATACCCTACAGCCAACCAGAGAACAGGCTATACTAAATCTGGAAAAGTGCAATGAGACTAGAGCAATCAATGACTTCATAGCAAAAGCACCCTCAGGTTGTTGTGATGAGAATATGATTGAATTTGCATTCAGTTTGTGGGGGGAGGAATGGATTAATCATTAATGTTTTAAATCTAACTAACAGCAGTTATGAGTCTGTGAAGACACAGCTGGCTAAAGGTGAACTGAGGAAGTAGGTCAAAGGGTAAGTCATTGGAGATGCTCTGATACTCAGTTAATGAGATGGTTTAGAATGCCCAGCAAATATGCATTCCCGTGAGAAGGAAAGACTCCAAAGGAAGGATCCATGGCAAACTATGAAGGTAAGGATAATATCAAATTTTAAAGGAAAAGCCATATATAATTTCACAATGATGAGTGACAAATCAGAAGATTAGACAGAATACAAATAACAGCATAAAATGGCTGAAATATTAATATTGAGACAAATTAAAGTTTGAGAGTAATCTTCCTAGAAATATAAAAGAACAAAACAATATTTGCTACAGGAATTTAAAAAGAAAAAGGTAATTAATAATGGAAAATGAGGAAATATCAGATGAATTGAACGGATATTTTACATCTGTATTCAGTGTAGAGGGTATAAAAACCTCAGAAATAATTGAGAATGAGAACATGGAAGGGAGAGAGGGCTACAGTCAGAAGGAAAAGAGTGCTGAGAAGATTGTTAGGACTAAAATCTGACATCTGACATGGGCCTGAAGGACTTTATCCTAGGGTGTTAAAAGACACAATAAATGCATTGGTTTGAATTTTATAACATCTCAAGAATCTGGAATTGTCTCATCTGAATGGGAAGTAGCAAATGTGACTCCTTTGTTCAAGAAAGGAGAAAGACTAAAAATAGGAATTACAGGTTGATTGGCCTAAGATCTATCATAAGGAAAATGCTGGAATCTATTATTAATGAGGTTGTAGTAGAGGGCATAGAAAATCTCGAAGCAATCAGGCAGAGGCAACATGATTTTGTGAAAGGGAAGGGGTTCTTTGAGGAAGTAACAAGTAAGGTAGGTAAAGGGGAACTGGTAGACATACTGTACTTAAATTTCCAGAAGGCACATTCATTTAAGAGTTCATGGCATGTGGCATTACTTATTAGCATGGATAAGGGAACAATTGGCCAATAGGAAGTAAACAATGGCCATAAATGGATCATTTTTATGCTGGTAGGAAGTGATGAGTATGCATGAATGTTGGGGCCTGTTAACAATATTTAGAAAAGACTTGGATGGAGGGACTGAATGAGTCGTTGCTAAATTTGCTGATCATTCAAAAATAGGTAGGAAAGTAAGTTGTGAGGAGGACATAAGGAGTCTGCAAAAGGATATAAATTTGTTAAGTAAGTGGGCAAAAATTTAACAGATTGAGGAGAATGTGAGAAAAAGTGGGATATGGGTCTCCTGATGCATGAATTACCCCAGAGCTAGTTTGCAGGTACAATAATTGGATAGAAATGCAAATGGAATGTTGTTGTTTATTGCAAGGGGAATGAAATATCAAAGTAAGGATACAGTGCTACATCAGTAGGAGGCAATGGTGAAATCACATCCGGAGTATTATGTACAGTTTTGTTCTCCTTATTTGAGAAATGATTCAAATTCATTAGAAGCTATTCAGTGAAGGTTCATTCAATCGATGTCTGTTTGACTAGAGGTAACTGTTATCTAATGAAGAAGAATTGGGCAGGCTGGCTCAGTATCCATTGGATTTTAGAAGCATGAATGATGCCGTTATTGAAATGTATGAGACACTGAGGTTACTTGACAGGGTTGATGTTGAAAGGATGATTCCCTTGTGGGAGAGATAAAAACTGTGGGACACAGTTTAAAGATAGTGATCTCCCATTGAGGACAGAGTAAAAGTGGACGTTTTTTCTCAGAGTTTTGAGATAGATTCCTGATGACTAGGGAGTCACAAGGCTGTTGGGGATAGGAAAGAATGTGGAGTTGAGGCCACCATCAGATCATTAATTGAAAGGTAGAGCAAGATAGAGGGGCTGAATGGTTCACTCCTGTTCCTAATTCATATGCTTATACGGGAGCAATAATATGGGAAATAGAGTGCCCTCAATGTAACACTGAACTGACTTGGTGCATGACCTATATTGTATATGAATCACATCAAACAGAAGGCAAGGTCAGCTCCACTCTGATAGAAACAGAAATATACCTTAGGGTTTTTCAGATGCAAGTGGAAATATTCGCCACAAGACAACTAGCAAGACATCTACACAGGAGACAGCTATAGCATCAGAACTAGCTTCACTCCTTAACTCAAGTGAAATGTAGAAGCATGCAGAATTATCACCAGGCTTCAGTCCTTCAATTTGTAAAGCAGTTTTATTTTCTTTATAAGTTTGTCTGGGTGCCTAGGTCTGTTTTGAGTGCTGCAACTTTAACTGCAGGGATACACGCTGATAGTTCAAATTAAAACACCTTTCCTTGATGTAAGAATTTCACTAAGGTCGTTTCCATCACCCTTTTACACCCTTGACACTCGATCTGCTTTCCCTGGTTATTGATGTGCCTCCTGTTGACAAGGCAGGGAATGACCAGACTGTTCACAGTGTCTTAGTCTACCTAGTGAACAGCACACAACAGTTGCCTGCTGGAGAATCCTCAGGTATCAAACTATAGGCACACATATACCCGATGTAACTAGGTGCTGCTGACTCTTTCTAATCAAACGTTACAGGACGTACACTTTACATTCAATGTGCAATCTTCCCCATTCGCCCCACTTTACCATACCAATCATTGACAAGAAACATGGGTGATCAAGAATTTGTTCCATAGCTCAAAAAGATCAATAAATTGCCATGGCAATTTAAAGTATGACTTAGCAACTCTGTCCTGATCTTCTGGCTGATCTGCTCGGTCAAGATGCAGGATTTTCCATCAAAGGTACAATGGACAATCAAAAGGCACCGCCAATATCAGATCGCTCTCTGTTCAGTATCAGTAACCTGTCAGGTCACCCTCTCCGACCCTGAATCGGGTCACCCTCTCCGAACCTGAATCGGGTCACTCTCCCTGACCCTCAATCGAGCCACTCTGTCTGACCCTTAATCCAGTCACACTCTCTGACCTAGTATCAGGTCACCCCTCCCTTCAATATCAGATCAACCTTGTAAAGACTGCGTCATTTTATTTTTTGTAGTTTGACTGTGACTAAAACTGAAAAAGGGTACTGCTTTAAAGCCCAGGAAGTTGCTGGGCTTCGAAAATTGTTTTGACATAAGGTTCTTTAAAGTGTAATCAAACCAGCATAACTTGCAGCAAATCAATCTCCGAACAGAAATGTTTCTTCGCTTCAAAAACCAACAATAGCATCATAATGTCCCTGGTGAAATTCAGTGAGCAGTTGCCTCAGACAGAGAGTGCTACATTATACTAAATGCCAAGTACTGTTATTTCAGACAGCTGGTAGACGTAGTGTTAGTTTCCTGTTGTGAACAAAATTGGCATCTGCCACACTTGAATTCACATAAGATAGGCATATTGCCACAGTCAGAGGGGTATATCTGGGAAAACCCACAACTGGCCAACAGGTTCTGTGATTAGATCATTGATGATTAATTCAGACATTTTGAAAACATGTTTGAGAAATTGCAAACTATTTGGATGGCATTCAGGCTGCTCAGTGGCAAACTGATGTGGTTCCTTTAAATGTCATCTTAGACTTTATCCTCCCCCAGCAGAATTCTGAAGTTGCGTTATGTTCTGCTGGAATTACTTCGTGGTGAAATAATTTGGCAATTTTCATTTCAGTCAGGATGACCTTTCTGCTCTTTATATTTTGTAGTGTTGCTTCTTCAGCTCCTAGCTTATTTCTTCAGATTGACCAAACAGGTTCACATCAAAGAAATGAGAATTTTAAGTTTAAAACATAAAATAAATTAAGGGCAAACTAATGAATGCTTTCCTCTGTTTTCTCTTGATTCAATACTTTTCACCTCATTATAATACTGCGAAAGCGTGCTATCATGAAGTCCTTGCAGTACACTTAAACTCACTGGGATGGTCAAAGATTGTTGGTTCCCTGTTAAGTGCTAGAATTCTTGAGCAACTTTTCAATTGGCAGGACCAGTGTTTATTATATTGCAATCAGGGAGGAGGCAAGGTTCCCTAATTTGTTACAATTCCAAATGGAAATCCCCCTCCCACTCATTACCACCAAAATAGCTCTACCCCGATGTGAGAAGGGATGATTCAATGTGATTCAACTTCTTCCCTGGCTGGTCACAACAAGGTTAAATACCTTATCCTAACCTAAGTGTATTTACGCTCTTAAAGGAGTTAACTTCACCCAGCTTTCTTGAGTTAAAGGCAAAGGTGAGGTTATAAACTACCAAACATAAGAAAGAGGTTAAAAAGTGCCACACACCCACAGATTAGGAATATAAACTGAGTAAAAGTTAAATTGTTGTACAAATCAGTCCTGGCTTTTGTGAAGAAGAGCTGGTGGAAGTTGTGGGATTTAACTCAGGTGATACCATTGGTAGTGAAATGGTTGATTTCAAGAATCTTGGCACGTGAGATTATTTTCGATTGAGAGGTATACTCACCCTCCGTTACTTCTGCAGCCACTGGAGATCACATTGTTTTGAATTGCTTTCTCCCCTTTGACCAGGTGATGTTTGAAGCTCTCTCGGCATCTTCAGGTGTTACATTCTATGCCTCCTCAGGGCTTTGCTAGCAGCTACTAAGTTTACATCCACAGCCATCTTTTATAGCAGTCATATCATCAGCGCGGTCTGTACTCTTTTGAAAAACACAAAAAGTTGAATACGTCCTTGTCTGTAATCAAAGATTAGAATCAGTCCTGCACAGAATTTGCAGTTCAAGGAAAGGCCATCGTACCAAACAGAGCAATGTCAGTGTTAATCTTCCACCTGAGCCTCCTACGCCTTTGTTTTATCTCACCTTATCAGCATTTCCTTCAACATCTTTCTTCCTCATGTACTTATGCAATTTCTCCTTAAATGCTACTCAACCTAACAGCCTCATGTAGTGTCGTGCTCCATATTGTCATCACTCTCTGAATGCTGTGTGCAGTGATAAAGCTGGAGTCATTGTGGGTTCCTGTGAATGTGACAATGGCAGACAGAAGACGATGGCCCTTTCCCTCGCAAATCGCAGAAGATTATTGCAAGTATAATACTGTGGATGCTGGAAATCTGAAAACAGAAGCTGAAAAACCTGTGGACAGTGCTGGTTCTTGGTATTCTTTAGGGACTGCTGGGTGTTTCTTTAACTCTGGACATCACACTACCTCAGGCCGTTATCTCTGTGTCTGATGGTAGGGTCTCTTTTGGCAGTCTGGAGAAAACAGTGCTACTTTTCCGTCAACTACTCTACTCATCAGGGCACACAAGTCCCTGTCACCAAAAAAGGGGGGCCAGCTTCTCCACTGTTCTGGGACTCCACAACGCAAAGTGTAGTCCCTGACTTGGAGCGTCTGAGGTTCTGTGGAGCTAGATTGGTCGCAAAGTTCTGGCAGCGATCAACAACCTCAGCTCTGATTGTGCGAATTGGTCACTGAAGAGGTCAGCTGCATAGTCAATGAGCATTAGAGCAGATAATTGTGGGAGGAAAGTCCCATGGGTCATGGTAAACCACTCCTCATGAATCTCCCCACAATAAAACACAGCAGCAAAAAAAACGGGAAACTTCAGGTCATGAACTCTTCTTCTCCCTCTCCAGATGCTGCCACATCTGTTGCGTATATTCTTCTTATCCACACTTTCTGTCATTATTTCAGATTTCCAGCATTTGCTGTCATTTATTCTTATTTCACTTCAGCTAACGTCAACTCATTCAGCTGCCAGGAGATGTCTGTTTGTAAGACATAGACATCTGGCCCAGATCATGATAGAATTTTATTGCTACATTCACAGATGGAAAGTGGCCTGCAAAAGTATTCTTGTATTCTAGTCCTAGTGAAAAGAATGCTAGCACTGCATTTGCCTTCCTAACTGCTAACTGAACCAATATGTTAACCTTAAGAGGATCCTGAACTAAGACTCCCAAGTCCTTTTGTGTTTCAGATTTCCAAAGATTTCTCCCACTTAGAAAATAATCTGAGCCTCCATTCTTCCTACGAAGGTTCACGATCTCACACTAACGAAACCGAATGTCACCAGTGATCTCTGTAATAAGATCAGGTCTGCACCCTGATAAGTAAACATGAACAGGTTTTACTAAATACACTGCAGAGGTACAAAAAGAGACCAAAACCTGTACACTTGAGTTCTGTTATGTTCTGACACATTAATTATCATTGTAACTACTTTGTTATCATTGCGTCCTAATATATTACACCTCCTTGCAAAGATCTGTAGCTCGGATTGTGGGTGATATTGTTGACTTGCTCGCCAAGCTGGCTGGTTATAGTACAAACCTTTCATCACCATGCTAGGTAACATCATCAGTGCTGCCTCCGACGAAGTGATGTTATTCTACTCCGCTTAGTATTTATATGATCTGGTCTGTTGAGGCGTTTTGTGTCATTTCCGGTTCTTTTTAGGAAGGGTTTGTATATGGTGTCTAATTCCATATGTTTATTGATTGCATTATGGGTTGCGAGCCAGGCCTCCAGGAATTCCCGTGAGTAGCTAGGACATCCTATCTCAAGCCAACCACTTATTGGTTAATGCAACCAGTAAACATGTGGAATTAGACCCCATGTACAAACCCTTGCAAAAAAGAACCGGAAATGACACAAAACGCCTCAACAGACCAGATCATATAAATACTAAGTGGAGTAGAATAACATCGCTTCATCGGAGGCAGCACTGATGATGTTACCTAGCATGGTGATGAAATGTCTGTACGATAACCAGCCAGCTCAGCGAGCAAGCCAACACCTCATACTACACCTCCCTCCAAGTCTTTCACGGTATGCTTTAAACAACAATATTGAGCCTCTAATACTTAACATTTTCTCTTTACGCCCATACCCATCCCCAATCCCCAATCAAATCAAAGTGTCTTTTCAAGTCTTCTATGTTCTCAGCATGAGTGACACAGATGTAATCGAGGTGGCTCTCCTTGACAGGGAAATATTTAGGTAATTTAGGGTTCCAGTAAAGACAGTGATATTACTTCCTCATTCTCATGAGCTTTAGTCCAGAATGGACAACATCCATGGATCCATGATAAAAATTGTTCATTGCTTATCTGGTGGGACTGAAATATAGGCTTAAGCAATAAAACACAGGAGCAGAATTAGGCCATTCAGCCCATTTAGTCTGCTCTATTATCCAATCATACCTGATATATTCTCAACCACATCCTCCTGCCGTCTCCTTGTAACCCTTGATCATTTTACGAATCAAGAACATATCTCTGACTTAAATATACTCAATGACTTGGCCTCCAGAGCCCTCAGTGCAACATAATTCCACAGATTAACCACCTTCATCCCGAGGATTATTTTTGTAAACCTCCTCTGGACCCCCTCCAATGCCAGCACATCCTTCCTCAGATATAGGATCCAAAATGGCTCACAGCATTCCAAATGCCATGTGACCAGAGTCATAGACACCTCAACAGTACATCTCTGTTCTTGTATTCTAGTCCTAGTGAAAAGAATGCTAGCACTGCATTTGCCTTCCTAACTGCTAACTGAACCTATATGTTAACCTTAAGAGGATCCTGAACTAAGACTCCCAAGTCCTTTTTGTGTTTCAGATTTCCAAAGATTTTTCCCACTTAGAAAATAATCTGAGCCTCCATTCTTCCTACGAAGGTTCACGATCTGACACTTTCCCATATTGTCCTTGTTCACTCTCCTAGCCTGTCCAATCCTTTTAAAGACTCCCTACTTCCTCAACACTACCCGTCTTTGTGTCATTTGCAAAGTTAGCAACAAGCCCTTACTTCCACACCAGTAATGTGTAGCATGGAAAGTTGTGGTTCTCAACACAGACCCCTGAAGAACTCCACTAGTGACCAGTTGCAATCCTGAAATAGACCCCTTTATCCCTACTCTCTGCCTTCTGCCAGTCAGTCAATCCTCTATACATGCCAGTAACTTGCTCCTCACACCATGGGCTCTTAGCTTATTTAGCAGTCTTCTGTCCTGCACCTTGAAAAGGCCTTCTGGAAATCTAAATAAATCATATCCACTGGCTCTCCTTTGTCTGACTTGTTCATTACCTCCCCAAAAAATCCTGACAGATTTGTCAGGATGACACCCCCTTGACAAAGCCATGCTCACTCATGCCTAACATGCATTTCCAAGTACTCCACAATCTCATCCCTAATAATGGACTCTTAAAATCTTCCCAATGACTGAGTTCAGGCTAACCAGCCTATAGCTTCCTGTCTTCTGTCTCCATCCCTTCTTAAACAGGAGATTACTCGTCCATGTCGGACAGGATTCATGGGACATCAGTTAAAAGTCAGATCTCACTATCATAAACAATGTAAGATTGCAGAAGACCCAAAAAATTGGATCTTTGAGTCCTTCAATGGAATCAGATTAAAGTGGATCTTTCAGGATTCCTTCAAGAGGAACATAATCTATAGGAATGTCTTCCACAGACATAATGGAAGATTGGACAATGCTAGATGTTCAACATTTGGCACTTTCCCGCAATTCTCAATTTGAGAGTTTGGACTGGTTTGATGTTGGAGGCTTAGATTCTATAATTTCCTTCACATTTATTTCAAATTCCTTCTTCAAAAGGTCACTTTCATTCTGTGATTGATCACTTTTATTGTTGAAGGATTCCTTTTCCAGGATAGTCTCCTGCAAATCTAAACTTAGATTTCACTTCTTTCTCTCAAAACTATGTTTTCAAAGTATGAGATTATCATTCGTTGATAGGAGCAGAATGTTTTTCTCAATAACTCACAGCAAGCTTTGAACTTGGAATATTTCAGTAAAAGAGAGACTTTCACCACCATCAGAACATCTTATTTTTTTTCTCTATCCTTCCCCCAAAACATCAATTGTGGGAATTATTTGTAATCTTTTCTTTATGAATTGAAAGTTCCTGGCTTTCTCTCTAATTATTCCCCTGTGGACCGATAACAATACCTGTTGTTCTTTTCAGTTTTATTTGTTTAAGTGCTGTCAGTAGTTCACTGATGTTGGACTAGGAGACTTGAAGGTCTTAGTTATCTTTTGTTAATTGAACAGAAGTAGCTGCTGCTAGATGTTTGCTTTCTCTAAGAGACTTCAATTTCCGAATCTGAAGTTTGATAGTGCTGTGTGATCGATCATAGCGGACATTATATTCAGTCTCTTTTACACGGGTATGCTCCCCAAACTCTCGATTAATCTTAAAATGTTCCAGTTTGCATTCACAATGTGATCCAGAGCAGACATGTTATGGCATTATTGCTGGACTGTTAATCCAGAGACCAAGATACTGTTGTCCATTACAGATAGTGGAAATTCAGTCAAAATCTGGAACTAAGAGCCTAATGATGACCACAAACCATTGCCAATTGAGAAGCTGCCATTGTTACCTGCTCTGGCCTACATCTGACTTCAGACGACAAAGCAATGTAGTTGACTCTTAAACTGTCCTCTGGCCTAAGAAGGGATGGGCAATAAATTATGCCACTAGTGACACCCTCATCCCATGAATGAATTTTAAAAAAGTAAGCATTTGCAGTTCAAGAAACTTCGGATCCAAGTTGTAGACATATACGTCCTTTCAGGGAAGGGGTTACTTACCTAGACACGTTGCTCTAGAGGGTGGTCACACCCCTCAGGCTAGGCAATCGGGGGAGGGGAGAGTGTGACTGCAAGTGAGGCTGCAGTCTCCTGGTGGTCTGTTTCTGGGTTTGAGGATTTTCTCTGGGAATATCAAGATCATCCTGATGTCCGTCTGCTCATTCTTCTATGTTTATATCACGTAGAGTTGATCGGTGTGGTACTTACATCTCTGCCTGAATCTTCAATGCTCATGAGTCTGTGTCAGTGCATTGAGACCGCCTCAATACGTGATCGATCTAACTTCATAGTGCGAGACTTCTGAGACATTGTAGCCACCTTGCTGCCTGTGCAGGATTCTGAAGCTTCCATTATACTAGTTTGTGAATGAATTTCTTCTTCAGCGGCAGTCTCTTTAAGGGTTGAGGATCTGTGGATGTTTGTTACACTTAGCCCACAACACTGAGAGGTCGTTGACCATCAGTTGATTTTTTTTCCCCTGTAACTTTGCCAAAGTTCCGTTTATCCGTAAGGGATGTTGATGTCTGGTGAACAGCAGCTGGGGCTTCAGGATATCACCTTCTTTTTGCTTCCCTGTAGCACCCTGACCTTATTGAAGGGAGGAATGTCTATCTCTAATTGTGGGTACTGTTACTGTTCTTGTATGTCATTGTAGGGCCCACTGGAATAAACCGACAAATATTCCAACCAAAGGGTAATTCTCCTTGAAAAAGATAACAGTGCCTTCATGAGCATTGGCATTGGAGACTACTTGTGCCACAAACTTCTAGCTCATGGTTCATGTCTCTTAGCATTTGAATGTAAAGCTTTAGGAATTAAAACTTAACCGTGGATATTAGGATAAACACCATTGTAGCATCTTGAGGTCTAGTGCCTTTAAAAGGTTGAGACCATGTTGCTTTAAAAAGTTAACAACTGGGAATGTAAATTCATTAAAATGCTTGTCCTGGTTGACTGCCAGAACATCAATGCAATTTGCAACATAAGGCTCAGAATTTTCAAGTGGAATGTAAGTGGGCAGTGTAAGAGAGCAGTGCTCACAGAGCAACATCACTACCCAGTGGAAGGAACACAACATTACATATAATCAAACAGAGAATGCTGGAGAAACCCAGCAGGTCTGGCAGCAACGCTAGAGAGAAAAGTAGAGTTAATATTTCAGTCCAAATGCTGTCAGACCAGTTTCTCCAGAATTTTCTGTGTTTGGTTCAGATTTCCAGCATCCTCAGTTGTTTTTGTTTACAACACTGCATCATGATTTGTAATGGCAACATTACAACAATGCCTCTACTTCCTCAGGAGGCTAAGGAAATTCGGCAGGTCTAAATAGATTCATACCAATTTCTTTAGATGCACGATAAAAAGCATTCTGGATTCATCATGGTCGGTATGGCAACTACTCTGCCTAGGGCTGTAAGAAATTACAGAGAGTTATGAACACAGGCCAGTCCATCACGCAAACCAACCTTCCATCCATTGACTCCATCTCTCCTTCTCACTACCTCAGGGAGGCAGTCAACATAAGCAAAGACCCTTCCCATCCCGGTTAAAACTCTTTTAACTTCTTCCATTGGGCAGAAGATACAAAAATTATACCAACAGGTGCAAGAACAGCTTCTTCCCTGCTGTTATTAGATCTCTGAATGGACCTGTCAAACTTCAAATTTAATGTTGATCCAGCTGTTGGAGCACTTTCTCTGCAGCCATAACATTGTATTCCTTGCTCTGTTCTACCCTAATGCACTTAGTATGGTATGAACTGCCTGTACTGCATGCAACACAAAACTTTTCACTGTAGCTAGGTACATATGCCAATAATAAATCAAATAAATAAAGAGCTATGCCCTTGAGTGGAGACAGAATGTGACTTGGATTAAGTTTTTTTTTCTGTATCATATTGAATTGGAATAATATTGACATTGTTAGCTACTATAGATACAAAAACAAACATCTGAATGATTATTTTTGTGCACCATATGCAGACTGATAGGAGGTACATATTTGTAAGTGATAAAAGTCATGAAGCAATTTGCATTAATGCAGCACCTTTAACATTATAAGTGGTCTCAAAATGGTTCACAGGAACATTATCAAACAAAATTTGACACCAAACTAAATAAGAGGGTACCAAAACAGAAGTTACTGGAAAAGCTCAGCAGGTCTAGCATCATCGGTGAAGAAAAAATCAGTTAACGTTTCGAGTCCGGTGACCATTCCTCAGAACTAAGGTCACCGGACCCGACACATTAACTCTTGATTTTTTTTCACAGATGCTGCCAGACCTGCTGAGCTTTTCCAGCAACTTCCTGTTTTAGTTCTTGATTTACACCATCTGCAGTTGTTTCGGTTTTTAAATGAGGTAGTAGGGCAGTTGAGCAAAAACTTAATTGGTCAATGAGGTTGGCTTTAAAGAGTATATTAAAGAATAAGAGAGGGATGGGGAGTATTTTCAAGATTAGGCCAAGAGAGCTGAAGGCTCACTTATCAATAAATAGTCAAATGAAATTGGGGTCATATGTCTAGGACAGAACTGGAGAAACACAACATTCTCGGAGAACTGTAGAGCAGGAGGGAGTTACAAGATGGCATTTGGAAAGAATGTCAACTAAAATGCTGAATCATATCGATAGAACCATTTGGCAGTAAAGTGTCAGCATTGTGATTTGCACATCAGTAATATAATGCACAGGTGTGGCCTGACATTTCCAAAGGTAGCCTCCTGAGGATATACACAGACTACAATCATGAAGCTAAAATGTGTTCTCAGCTACAATATGTTAAGTGCCACCTGAATCAGACTGTTTCTGTGATCTGGAGTTCTGAGGGCCGGATATCAACTATGCATTGTTTTAAAATGTCATTGGAGTTCCTTAATGTTGTCATGACTTTGTCAGACAGTCCAAGTCTACCTTTCATTTCTCAGATAAATTCTGGTCTTCATAGAGCACAAGCCCTTCCTCTAAGCAAGATGTGGTGAAATACTGGAAGCCCTGCTTCATGGATAATTTTGATTTGGTGTGATAGTATATAACTGGTGATTTATTTCATACTACATTTTAATTCACTCATCATCATGTAACGGCTTGCATTCATACTTTGCCACACCATCAAATTTAGAAAAAAAAATTGTTATCCTTTACTCTGACATAGGGAATCAAAGTAATGAGTTTTCTGGATGCTAGTCCACGTGATGTGTACAACTGAGTCAGGTTCTTGTTGAGAGAGATCTTTTGAAGTCTATTGAAAACACCAACTATTTATATAGCTAGAATATCATAGACTTACACAAAGTCTGGTTCCTGTACTTATGTTCCTCACATTAAAAACACAGAGCTGACTGACTGAAGACACAACACTGGCTCCATTACACAGGGACATTCATGGAAGTGGGGACAGATACCTTTATAGTAAAATGCCACATTGTGATGTCATGTAACTGTCTTAAAGGTACAGGTCTGTCTGGTCTGGAACCTACGCCATAACCCAACACCTCACCTCCTTTTCCCTTTAAATAATGGGAGTTCTTTTCTATTAAACATTGGTGCATGTTTTGTCTCCAGCGGGGCATCTAGGGGCAATTTTTATGTAAATTCTTTGTAACATAAGAAGTAGGCATGTGTAACATGGTATTGAAAAATCCAACAAGATATTTATTACAGCTTACTAATATATACAAACCTTACAAATACAGGCACAACTGGGCTATCATTTATTAACCTATTCGGTTACAATGAGTACAGCATGTCATGCTTCAAGTGACCCAAGTTAAGATGGAATCTGAGACACTTATACCTGCATGTCAAATCTTGATGTCTCTGAAAGATATAATGACATACTAACTGTGAGACATAACAAATAAACATTCACATGGATGCATGTGTGTACTTGTTCAGTACATACGTTCCAATACCACCACAATGGACAATTGGCATGATTTAATCCTTGTATAGTGATCACAACTTGGCAATATAATTTTACTCCGTGATGTGAAATCTGTTATCATGGATGGATGTGTATCAATTGTCATCAAAATATAGCTGTTGTATAGCATGACATCTTCAGGATCTGAGTCTTCATCCTGTGTGCTGGACGGCTGAAGATATACACTTGAGAAATGTCACATATTTTCACAGCACTTGATCATTGCTCATTATAACAGTATATACTTTAGGTTGGACACAATAGTGTAGTATCTTTGCATGAACCTATGTGTTCATATTGAAGTTTCAAACTCATGCTTTGTACTGGTTCAACTTGGGAATAATTTCTACATGTTACAGAGTCAGAAAGTCTTACAGCTGTACAGCATGGAAACAAGTTCTTCAGTCCAACCCATCCATGCCGACCAGATATCCTAAATTAATCAGTCCCATTTGCCAGCATTTGGCCCGTATCCTCCTAAACCCTTCCAATTCGTATACCCATCCAGATGCCTTTTAAATGTTGTAACTGTATCCTCTCCACCACTTTGTCTGGCAACTCATTCCAATAACGCACCACCCTCTGTGTGAAATAGTTGCCCCTTAGGTCCCTTTTAAATCTTTCCCCTCTCTCCTAAAACCCATGCCCTCTCTTTTGGACACACCTAGCCTGGGAAAAAGACCTTGGCTATTCACCCGATCCATGTCCCTCATGATTTTATAAACTTCTACAAGGTCACCCCTCAGCCTCTGATGCTCCAGGGAAAAACCCTCCAACCCTGGCAACATCCTTGTAAATCTTTTCTGCACCCTTTCAAGTTTCACAACATCCTTCCTATAGCAGGGAAACCATAACTGCAGGCAGTATTCCAAAAGTGGCTGAACCAATGTCTTGTACAACTGCAACATGACTTCTCAACTCCTAAACTCAATGCACTTACCACTGCTCTGCCTTCATTTATCCTCTTCGTTACTTCTTAAAAAAAACTCAATCAAGTTAGTGAGACATGATTTCCCACGTGCAAAGCCAGGTTGATTATCCCTAACCAGCCCTTGCCTTTCCAAATACATGTAAATCCTGTCCCTCGGGATTCCCGCAAACGACTTGCCCACCACTGATATCGGGCTCACTGGCCTATAGTTCCTTGACTTTTCTTTACCACCTTTCTTAAATAATGGCACCATGTTAGCCATGTTCCTTGATCACATTCTGTAATTTGTTCCAGGATGCCTGTTCTGAGGAAGCGTTAACGGACCTGAAACGTTAACTCTGTCTTTTCCTTCACAGATGCTGCCAGACCTGCTGAGTTTCTCCAGCAACTTTGTTTTTGTCCCTGACTTTCTCAGATTTGGGCTGTCCTTCACTTTTAAGCGGCCTTTTTATTCAAAGAGAGAGAGTGAGAGGAACGGGGTGAGAGATCTTTCAGTACAGGATTGTAGTCCTTAGTTATGGGTTTTGGAATTTTAGTCATGGGTGTAGTTGTCACTTCAGTCCTGAACTCAGACAGATTGAACAGTTGTAATTAGGAAAAACGTATTTTCACAACTACCATGCTGCTGTTACTTTTTCAACTTTTGCTGTCTACTTACTGTCACTGACTAGACATCACTACTAGCTTTTACTTCCCACTTAATGCCACCATGATACGCTTTATCGTTTTCTATATGTCAGTCTACACAATATATTCACATCATCATATTAGTGTTGACACAAAAACAGAAATTGCAGGAAAAGCTCAGCAGGTCTTGCAGTATCTGTGGAGAAAAATCAGTGTGGTTCGAGTGACACTTCCTGAGAACTAAGATTATTGTTGAGTCAGATGTCTTCACGCTTATTCACTAAAGTATTTACATGATTGCAATTTCACAAACTCACACACATACTCTGGGTTAACAAGCATGGGGCTGGATGAACACAGCAGGTCAAGCAGCATCATAGGAGCAGGAAAACTTGACGTTTCGGGCCTAAACCCTTCATCAGAAAATTTATTCTCCAGCATCTGCAGTACCTTTTATCTCACATACTCTGGGTTCTGTGTTTACTGATTGCATACACATAGCTGACTGACTGAAGACACGACACTGACTTCATTACAAAAAGAGGGATTAAAGTGAGATAGGCATCTTTATACTGAAAAATCACACAATGTTATGTAACAATCTTAAGTTACATTCCTCTATGGACAGGAAATTGTGCCATAATAAAGCTATGAGGAATGAAGACAGATGCCAGAATTTGGCATGTGAAATTTGCTTCAAAGTGAGATGTACATTTTCATAAGAGGAGAAATGCAGAGGGCAACTCCTTTCAACATAAAAAACATTTGCTGGCTGACCATCTGTATTATTTATAATGATAAACCTGAATCCCTAAAACACAGACTAATATAAAAGAACAAAGAACAAAAAGAACAAAGAACAATACAGCACAGGAACAGGCCCTTCAGCCCTCCAAGCCTGCGCCAACACATTTTGCCCTTCCATACTAAAACTGTCTTCACTTACAGGATCCCTATTCCTCTAGAGATAAAAGGTACTGCAGATGCTGGAGAATCCGAGATAACAAGCATGG
>JAHRHZ010000058.1:135313-174368 GCA_024137785.1 Ginglymostoma cirratum | reverse complement strand
TTTCCTGCTCCTCTGATGCTGCTTGGCCTGCTGTGTTCATCCAGCTCTACACCTTGTTATCTCAGATTCTCCAGCATCTGCAGTTCCTACTCTCTCTTGTAGCCACTGTGTTTATGTAGTGCATCCAGTTGAGTTTCTGGTCAATGGAAAGCCGCAGGATGTTTAGAGTGGAGAAATCAGTGCTGGTAACACCACTAAATTGGCAATTATCATTAGTGGCATTTAGATTGTCTTTTATTCTAGATGGTCATTACCCAGCATTTGTGTGGCGCGAATGTTACTTGCTACTTGTCAGCCCAAGCTTGGGTAGTGTCTAGATCATTTCAACATGGACTATTCAGTATCTGAGGAGTTACAAATGGTGCTGAACATTGTGCAATCATTGGCAAACATCCCCATTTCTGAAATTATGATGGAGGGAAAGTAATTGATGAAGTAGCTGAAGATTTTTCATCACAGGACACTACATTGAAGATCTCCTGCGGAGATGACCTGGAGCTAAGATGATTTACTTCCAACAATCACAACCATCTTCTTATGTGCCAAGTATGACTCCAACTAGCAGAGAGTTTGCCCACGATACTGATTAACTCCAGCTTTGCTCGGGCACCTAGATGCCACATTGTCAAATGCGACCATGATGTCAAGGACTATCACTCTCACATCACCTCTGGAATTCTGCTCTGCGAAACATCAGCGAGCAGATGGTAGCACTTACTCTGGTGGATGCGGGTTCACTGACCTTCTTCCTACTTTGCTGAGCATTCCCCACAAGGTTGAGTCAACTTTAACTCAGGAGGCAAACTTGCACTAGGCTGGCATGGTCTGCTGTCATGACTTTTTCTGGGGAAGAAATCCTGCCTCTGCACCATCTCATCCAACGGGACCTCCAGGTGCTTGCCTGTAAAGTTGGGCACTGATTTTCCCCTGTCTGCCATGTCCAGGGCAAATGCCAGGAACTGATCAAGGCAGCTTCAGATTGACAACACTTGTCTGGATGCACAATGGGTTTTTAAAGATGATGCAGGTGCCAGAGATGCCAGACAATTCCGGGACATCCAGCGGCGAGTTGTTCTGGTAAAGGCGTATGGTAAGATAGACACAGAGTTGGGCCTGAGGGATGGGATAGCCAGTTAATGAAGAAAGTTTGGTAAGTTATGGCAAGAAAACCTGCCAGGCCTCACGGCAGAGAAAGCTGCAAAAAATTTGATGATACGTGGACTTAGCTAAACCAAAAAGCCTAAGATTCAGTCCAAGATTTTATTTCAATCAGTCAAAAAAAAAACATGATTTCTGTGGCACCTTTCAAAACTCTTGGTTTAGTAATTGTGCTGCATGATTGCAAATTTGTTAATGTTGCTCCATTTTTTAACGGAGGGAAAGAGAAGCAGTTAATTGCGGGTCCATCAAGTTAATGCCATTTAGAGTCATTGATTCTGAGAAATTTAAGGAACAAAATGAGACCATTTGGTCCATTGTGTTTGTGCCAGCTGTAAAACAACCCATCCAGCCTAATCCCACATTTCCATTCTTAGTCCATAGCCTTGTAGGCAGAACTATTTGTCTCCGATACTGGGGAGAGAATGGCTAAGCATTTAGACAAATGAGCTGATCGCAGAGAATCATCAGGCTTTATTAAGAGTATATCATGTCTGATTAATCTAATTCCAATATAATCTATTCTATTTCTAATCCAGTGCAATGTTTTGAGACAGTCGCAGATCAAACGAACTAGGAACAGGAATGGGCCATTCAGCCCCTTGAGCCTGCTCTGCCATTCGTCATGAACATGGCTGATCCACTGTTTGCTATTTCATTTTATGATCTGGAAGCCAGCTATGCTACATCAGAGAAAACAGGGAGACAAGGGGACTATTGCTTTCTTAGTTTATAAATGATTCATACAGAAGCTACAAAACTGAACAACTGTCCAACTGACTTCTGTTAACCAATGGTCAGATTTAAACTTGTTCACGCTTGTAAATCAGATCAAATCTTCAAACGATTAAAAAGACCCTCAAGCTGATAGAGTGAGTACGAAGTCCAACCTTACTGTAACATTGCTGCCTCTACACACACACACACACAATTAATCCTTCTGAAATTATTGCCGTTTCTCTTTTTAAAAACAAAGAGCACTTTTAAACTAATCAGTTATATTCTCATGTACAAGTACAACGTTATTAAAATTAACGACTGAATTGTAGTTCAGGCATCAATCACTGTTTTAGTTATTCATAATCTCTACACAGATGGACCTCAAAACAACTTTCCCTCAATGAGCACTGTGTTATAAAATGACATAAAACATCTAATAGATTTATGATTGCTGTGAAATAATTGCTGCTTGTGCTAATACAAATGATCACAATGGGGGAGGAAATACCTTAGAATCATTGACTTATCTGGGTTGTTGTCAGTGACTTCAGATAATCAGAAAGTTTGTGTATTTTTGGCTTTGTTAGCCTTGATTACAATCTAAATTTTACACTCTGAGCAACTCACCGCTTCAATGGGCACTTTTGCACCATATTATATTTTCTCCTTTTTTAATTTCACAATCCTTGACTGCCCTCTGTGAAGACACAGGGAAGCAACTGGAGCATTTTGTCACAAATATTGTGGATGCAGGAAGACTGAAAGAAAAACAAAAAGGAGCTGGAAAACCTCAACCATCTGAAGGGAAGCTGAGTTAATGTCTCAGGGTGATGGCTTTAACCTGATCAGAAATGGTTTCCTCTTCATAGACAATGCGTTGGCCAGCTGAGGTTTTCCATGGCTCTTTTCTTCTTGCATTGTCACCGCCTGCTTCTTCAATGGCTTAGGGACTTAACTGGGCAGTAATGTTCCATCATCGCCATCCGAGTGCAATGGTAACCTTCAATTTGGTACAACATCAAGGAATTAAGATTGAGGGTGAAGAAGGGAAACTGCCAGGTATATGCCAGGTGCCACATTGTGGCAGACCCGCCACATAGTCCTGCCAAAGGGGAGGTCTCCCAACAAAGGAAATGGTGGCAGCCTGCTATTTGAATGAATAACGGACAATTTAAGGGCAATTTTCCCATGTCATTGCCATTTGGCAAGCAGTGGAAAAATCACCACTCCACTCTAATGCCATGTGGGAAGGCCTCCAACTGTTCTCCGGCTGCATGGTGCAGGGAGCAGTATTGTGAACAGGAAATTACTTCCTCGGCAGCTCAACACTGCCATTCATGGGCAACGCACCCTCTCTCCCACCACATCAGGCTCAGTTCTTGGGGTCATATCTGCTAGGCCCTCATTTACTTCTTGCTCGCTCAGCAGTGACCACCTCTCTCAGAGGCACTGCTGGGGTTCTGGAGCTGCTGGCCCTCAGACGGGTTTGCAATGTGAAATGCCCACCCACCAAGTTGGCCACCAAACCTCTCTCGGTAACATCCCAGGGAGGTGCCACTTCTGTCCTTGACATTCTGCCCACCCAAACCCCTTTCGGAGTGAATCTCCAACTCTTTGGAAAAATCGCACTCTTAGTTTCAAAAGACTAATCAGAACAGAACAAAACATTGACAACACCAAGGAGCTAGATTATCAGATGTTACTCATGGATTCCCATATGTATCTGGGCTGACTTCATTTCAAAATTACTTCAATCCATTGTGAGGTGGTTGGGGATATCCTGAGGGAATCCTTTGTCAGTTGATACAAAAATACATATACTATGCACTGAAACACAGCAGAGTAATTAAATGCCCATAAGCACCATAACTAAATTAGTAACCTTCATCCTTTACTGAACACATTAATCCAGGAACAGTTGTATGAGGAATTCTGAAGATAGATGGGTAAAGGTCTACACCTTGACATTTTTGTGCAGCTTTGCTTAATTTTTACAATGTACAAGTAGAAATTATATGAGATTTCTTGTAATCAACCAACCACCAAATTAGCCCAGCAACCTGTCAATCATGACTCAGAAAGACCCTCAAATATCAATTTATTGCAAACTGGACCCTGAATGCTGTTATATTATTCATCCAGAACTCTGTGGACTTTAATTTTTGTATATGACAAATGAATAGTGTGTTGACGCTCAAAATTTTTCACTCACAATGGGATAAGGAGGGAATTTATCAATCAGTTTAACACTTCCTTCACTCCTCAGGACCAGGGAAAGAGAAAACACGAAACACTTCCTGTGCAAACTTGAGGGAATCCATCCGCTGGAAAGATTTGTCCCCTGAGGGAAGACGTCAGAAAGAGGTAAGGAAAGACTTGTGAAGCATAAAATATTTTATAAAAGAAATGTGTTCCCAGAGGAAAAGAAAGATGAGGGATGGAGTTAGATTGTGTATCATATGGTACAAAGTTCATCATTGCTGGATCCAAATCCTGGAACTCCCTGGTTATAAGCATTTTGAGCATACTTTCACAAGATGAACTGCAGCAGTTCAAAAAGGCAAATTACCACCAACTTCTTCAGAGCAATTAGATATGGATACTAACTGCTGCTTTTTGCCAGGTGTGATTATGTTTGAAATGATCTTTTTAAAAAAGAAATCACACACTGACTGAATCAAAGACAACAAGAACAATGTACGTGACTGGACATTGCACCTTCGCTACACTTAACCTGAATTCTTTGCAATGGATCAAAGTTAATGTCAGCGGGAATGGATTTCTTGATACACCCCTATCCCCCACCTATAAAGATAGAAGGGTGGCAGGATGGGCTAAAAAAATAAGAATCTAAACCTGACCCCAATTCACCCTGAATGCTTCAATTTCCAAGTTTAAAGTTGATGGGTTTGGGATGGAGAGAGTGTGGTTGGTGGTGGTCTGGTGCATTATTAATACAATTAAAAATTGCAATAAATTTTCTCAAACTTAATCAGATTTCAAGGGTACAATTTTTATTATGTGGAAGTCAATCAGTTTGGAGTTAATTAAATAACTGATGCTGTCTTAATTTGACCTTTGAAGAGGAGGATGTGGTTGAACTGATCAGACTGCAGGGGAAATACGGAGTTACAAACACTAAGGCCAGTTTAAAAGGGAGTGTCTCCAATCAGATGACAAGAATGGAACAAACAGGAGACATGTGACACTGTCCTGGGAAACACATTTGCATTACGTCAAGCTAATTCTTCACACTAAGATGTTACAGTTAGCAATCTACATGCACCTCAGCTGCAGACGTTGGGATTGCACCAAGGTGTAGTGTTAAGAAAAGTAAGTGCAAAACCATCTGGTGGCCTAGTTATTCATTCATTCCATGAGGTTGTAGGTTTATATGATCATGTTGAACAATCATGTTGTTCGGACCTCTAAAGTCTGACACTGGCTTTTAACATCTGGGGGTTTCAATGAAACTCAATGAAGCCTGATTGTGGGATTATGAACACAGTATTTATTGTTGTGGCAAATCTAAGCTCCCTGATATGTGGCATTGCAAAGAAACTTTATGTTTAATATTCCTTGAAGGAATTAGATTTTGAAGAACTGTGGAAAAATTGATTTATTTCAAGTTTTGTAGGGCTATACGTAATGTTTTCTTTAAAAAGGCCATTGAAAGGTGGCTATGGACATTGGAGTTTTTTTAAAAGGTAGGACTTCCTAGAAGCCATATTACCAGTGATAATGACTAGTTCTGCTGTTTAAACAGTCACTGGAGAGTACTTAGTATTTTGGAAGTAGTTGGGGGACAAGAAGCTCTGGAGAAGGTCTGTCCAGCTAATCGCCCCTATTTTTTGAAAATAGCTATCTTGCTGAGTTCAGAGTGAAACGTATTTGTTCTTCTGAAAAAGTAATTGCAAAAACGTCTCAAAATTGTTCTTGAGCAAGCTGTGTCTGCTAAGACTCCAGAGACAATTGTGTGTGAATACTGAAGGGTATGGGAAATTGAGGAAATACAGGAAGCTGGGAAAAGGTGGAACAGTGGCTCTGTTAGTGATGGCATTAGCACAGCAGACAGTGATGATCTAAGTTCAGGAAACAAGATGAAGAAACAGTTTGGTACAACTGGGTAATTATACAAATCGGAAATCACTTGTGGGAGTGACATACTGGCTTCTACACTATACTTTGAAATATAAAGGAAGAAATAGTTAGAAACAAAAACAGAAATTGCTAGAGAAACTCAGCAAGTCTGTCAGCATCAGTGGAAAGAAAGCTGAGTCAACATTTTGGGTCCAGTCTCTCCACAGATGCTGCCAGACTTGCTGAAGTTCACCAGTAACTTCTGTTGTTGTTTCAGATTTTCAACATCCACCATTTTTTGTTTTAGTTAGGAAATAATCAGAGCTTGTCAAAAAGCTAAACTGGTAATCATGGGAGATTTTGTTTTTTATATATATAGACGAGAAAATCAGATGGGTAGATGTGGCCTGGGTGGAGTTTATGGTACATTTTTTAAAATGATTTCTTAAAACAGCACGTTCTGGAGCTAACCAGAGAGCAGGCTGCTCTAATCTTGGTATTGTGCAATGAGATGGGATTAATTAATGAACATAGTAAAGGTGCCCCTAGGTAGCAATGGTCATTGTTTGATTGAATTTGACATTTAGTTTGAGGGATAGAGTACTGGGTGCAAGTCTAGTATTATAAACTTAAATAAGAGCAGTTATGAAGGGGTAAAAACAGAGCTCATTAAAGTGAACTGGCAAATTACGTTAAGGGATATGTCAATAGAGATGCAGCGTCAGACATTTAAGGGCATATTTCAGGTTACGCAGAATAGATTCATTTCAATAAGGGGAGGACCCAGCATCGATGGTTAACTAAAAAGATTAAAAATGAAATTAAGCTTAAAGAAAAGGCATTGAATTGTACAATGTTGGGTGGCAGCTCAGAACATTGTACGGAATTATTAAAATAGCAAAGATGAACGAAAAGATAATGAGCGAAAAATAAACTATGAAAGTTATCTGTGAGTACAAAACAGATATTAATTTCTATAGGTACTTAAAAAGGAACAGATCTAAAAGAGTTTCCATTGATCCTATAAAAAGTGAGTCTGGTAAATAATAATGGAAAATAAGGAGATAACAGATTGAGGATGTAGACGATACAAGGAACATCGGCCATCACTCCCCCCAAAAAAACTATAAGCCTGTAAATGGAAGGCAGGGAGGAACCAATTCTGAAGAAGGGCCACTAGATTTGAAATATTAACTCTGCTTTATTTCCACAGATGCCGCCACACCTGCGAGGTTTCTCCAGTGATTTCAGTTTTTGTCTCAATTATTGACTATTTAGGACAGTGGTCAAAATATTTTTGGAAACTAAGGAAACCAGGCCAGATGGAGACAGTGCAGGAGAAGGAGCTGAGCTAAAAGATCCACCAGTTTTTTTTAAATGAATAGCAGCAATGTCTCACAGTTCTCACTCCTTACATTTGTATGAATCAAATTGCCAGTAATTTTTTTGTTGAGGTAATGTAAGGAAATTCTTGAAGATTCCTTTTCTTCTTTAAGTGAAAAGAACACTGCAGTTGCTTTAATTGGATATACTGTAGTCAATTGTAAAAAAGATATAAAAAATCATCAGGGGCTCCAGAAGGTTCCCTTGTGAGTCATCCCATCAAGTCCCACCAAGATAGCTCTTTCTTTCTTCACTCCTATTGTCTCCAATGATATATACTGGAGACATGAAAGAAATAAGGTGCAGATTGCCTGGTGGTGGGACAGCATTATGATGATGAGTTGGAACTCCAAAATACCATGTGTGCTTTTAAAAAATATATTTTGGAATTAAGGGCTGAAAGAAGTTCTGCTGTAGTGAGGAGATAACTGTACATGTGAAAAAAGAAATCTGTGTAGGAGTGATGTATCACCTACAGGAGTCAAAAAAAACTTCAGACTGGTCTGTGATCTCGTGTGACTACAAAAATAACGAGAAGCAAAGGAAACCCTGCTCAACAGCGAGCCATCCTTTGGAAAATGTCCCAAACTGCAGACATATTTTGTCCTTTATCTCTTTTATGAATACCTAAGGACCGGGGTTAAAATGCCAATTTCAACTCTACTGGAGTGGACACCCATTTGTGTCATCCTGGGCTTGAGCATTGGCTTGCTGCACAGATCACATCCTATCTCATACAAATTGCTGTGTTGAAGATTAAAGAGGGCTCTGTCTCAATCCAAATTGGTCAAACTACGTAAAAAATAAATCAGGACAGAGGAACATCAATCAGCCTACTAAACCACGAATCTTCAAAAAATGATGCAGTCACAATTCAGAGATTGATCCCGATATCTACTTTTTTAAACTTGTATCTTTGTGGATTCACAACTTACTTGTATCATCTGTGTATATGTGTTGCATTGCTATTTCTTCTCATGTGTAGCAATTAATACACTAACTCATTTTGTGAAAGAAAGAAAGCTTGGTTAAATTAGCTTCTTTAAAAAATATATATATTTGGATCCAGGAAGTATCCACAAAGGAAGTGATCCTTCTTAAATTCACCTTGCTGCAACCACCTGAGGGGGTTTGAGAATAAAGTGGAGCCATTTCATTCCTCTTAATAGTTTTGACCTTCATGTTTGGAACCATATGATTTGGGGACCCTCACCTAGGGGTTGGTCACAACAGTGGGGTGAGGGGGAAGGAGAAGGACATACCATACATACTGGCAAGGGATTAAATCAGTCTTCACCATTAATGTGAAATCAGGATCATCAATCATCAACCCATCTTACATTGACTACATTGAGAAAGCAAACAGGGTATGGAGCTGCTGATTCATTCATAGCCAATCTTACCTGACTGGGGAAGAACTGACAAAGTTCTGATGAAGGGTCACTGAACTCAAAATGCAAACTCTGTTTCTCTCTCCAAGATGCTGCTAGACCTGTTGAGTTTTGCCAGCACATTGTTTTTGTTTCAGATCTCCAGCATCCGCAGTTCTTTGTTTTAGTTTGTGGAAGAGCAAGCCAAGCCTCAGAAATGGGAAACAAAAACAGAAAATTTAATGGAAATCAGCAATGGAATAGAAACAGAAATAACTTTTGAGATTTGTGAACGTGACAGGACTTTATTTTAAAATGGGTTACAAAACTATTGCAAGAACTCTTTCAGGTGCCGATTGACTTCCTCCATGTTTCAAGCATTTCCCGTTTTCCCGTTACACATTACGGTTCAACTGTATGTACGTGTTTGCATTGCTAATGTGAATAGGTAAGACAAGAGCTATTTCAAAGAACAAGAATTGTATATTTGAATATAGGATGAAGCATGCCACAAAGTATTTTACATAATGACTACAAAGATGCTCAGAACCATTTATTGAAGAACACAGTTAAATAATAGCTTGCATTCAGAAGTCATACCACAAACCAGTTTACAGGAAAGAAAATAGCCCTGAAGATGAAAATGTCTGGGGATAAATGGAACAAAAGGCACCATCAAATGGGCACTTTTAAAACACTTTTGAAGGACTAAGAGACTATACAGCTAACAGCTGTAGAGTGTTACAGACGATGGATTGAGAAGAATGCTTTCAAAATGCATCAAATCATTCTTACAGAGAGAGTGATGTCCCATTTCCAATAACACAGCAAGACTTTTTATTCTGAATAAGTTTTATTTTTCTTTTAGGAACAATCACAAACAGAAAGAATTGCAGATTTGAAGCAGAACTAGTCTGAATGATCCCCTCGTTCACTGGAAGCAACGTTACAGCTGAGACCCGAGGTTTGAGAAATTTCATACATACTTAAAAGAGAAGTGAAACGGCTTGCTCTTTTATTTCATTTGTCTACTGAGTCATGATACATGATCAGACAGGATTGCAGTCTGTGTGTGGTGTGTGTGTGTGTATTTGTATTTTAAGAAACACAAGATTCGAAGGAGAAAGTTAATACAGAGAAATAAAACTACAAAGATAATGTACTGTTAAAAACATTTCGTTTTCCCAGAAAATGTTAAACAGGAATTAAAAAAAACACGTGGCAAAATTTCAAAAACTTGAGACAGCATCTGAGCTGAGCATGAGAACAAGAATCGCTCTTAAATTTATCCTTAATAAATGTGTCTTAACCGTATCAGACAGAAAGTCAAAGCTCTGTTTATCTTTCAGAAACAGTTAAAAGATGGCACACAAAAGTAAGAGCATCCCAGTGTTCAGAACAAAGGAACTAAGTACTCATTGACTTTACATGGACAATTTTTCGTATTTACAGCTTAACCTAAAATATCTTCAAATTGCTTCTTCATACAGGTAAATGTGCTTTTATAAATTAACCAGTGAAGAAGTAGCACAATATATTAATAGTTTAATATTTAAAAATGCATCAGTTTGACTGCTGCACAGTGTACAATTTAAGCAAGAATGAGGAAATTGCAAGTTGGGAATGGAAGAGGTAGATAACATTTTCCATGAGACACAGAGATTCTGAGAACACTCACTTAAGTAGCTTCTGAAAATTTAAAGATAAAACTCAGCTAAAATACTGAATACAGAAAACTAAAGCAGCAAATAACTCAGGGCTGCCTGAAAATTCAGCATTCGAAAGTTTGCTCCTGTATTCTGCTATCTTCCCAGGTTGATGCGTTACCAATTGCAGACAGAAATGGTAAAATTATCATGTCGTTTCTGCTAAAAAATGACTAAAACTGTTTAATTTCACAAACTCTGATCCCTGGTCCAGGACCACAACTTTTAATTCCTGAACGTACCAGTCCCAATCCCACAAATCCAGCTCTCGAAGCTTTAAAACAAAACTGAATTTCTCCCTCAAAGTGCATTAATAAATCAAGTGACGGAGGAATCGTTGATTTTGATTTCATGGTGCAAAGTAGCATTACAATCAAGTGTTGGCACATTTAATACTGCCACAAATGGAATAAAGTTCTCTCCTGTGGAATTAAGTTTTAGAGGAGAAAGTACGTGCTACACTTTCAAAATGATACGCAATTTCGCAGTGCGAACAGGACCGGAAATTTGTATTATCGGGTACAGACTGGGAGTTATGAGAGTTTCCCATGATGGGAAAACTAATAAATAATAGGATCTGAGCAGGACTGAGGTTAGTCTTTTGATTAGGGTTAGGATTAGCACTACTATTCGTGTTTGGATAAACTGGAGGCTTTTAAAAGAAAAGTCAAAAATTCTGGGTACTGGAGAAATCCAGTTGGTAGAATGCCGGATGAGTCAGATGCTGCTGTAATTATTGCTCAGATATAAATGATCAGAGACAAGGATCTGATATAACAAGCATGGGGCTGGATGAACACAGCAGGTCAAGCAGCATCATAGGAGCAGGAAAACTTGACGTTTCTCTCTATCTCCTGGGGTGGCAACATCCAGAACAGTGGAACACACTCTTAAATGCAAAGAAAGGCATGAGTGACGTCAGGAAGAACATTTTCCATACACAGAAATCAGAACCCTCTCCCAAAAAAAACAGCGGCTGTTAGGTCAAGCAAAACTTTCAAAGCCTGAAGATGATCGATTTTGTGTCCGTAAGTATAGCACAGGATGTGGATTGAACTCAGCTAAATGGAGTCACAAATCAGGAATGATTTAACTAAGGTAGGCTAATGTTGCTGTTTTCAACGTTCTATCGAAATAATGCAAGTGAGTAACTTTGTCAAAATGTGACTTATCGTGATATTTCACATTATTATTTAAATTGTTAAAAAAAAGACCTTTGTGCTAGTTGTTCGTTGCCCCATGTTAAACCACATAACTGGAGGCCGACCATGGGCTTCTGTATTTAACATCAAACTATTTAAGTACTGAGCTATGAAATAATTGCTGGCATGATGAATAAATTATTAAATTTATAAATAACATATACACAGAGAAAGCAATGTTATTTCCACATTATGTACAGCATGTGCCTGAGAAGATGCATAATCCTAGAGGGTGGCATTCATAAATCACGCTACATTTCATATAAATGCGGTCTTTTTTTAAAATATCAGTTGGTTTTAAATTGAAGATTGGTGCATTTTCAATTTGATATCAGTAGCACAGAAAGACTTGGGCAAATAAACTGCAACAAAAAAGAAATGGAAAAGAATAATTGCACGAAGAATAATCTCACCATATGATTCATGTAAAAATTAACTACCTGTTTTGACCTGGCAATTAATAGAGCCTATTAATTAGTCCTCTGTGTTTGGAATAATTTTCATCAGTCTGTCATTCTATACTCAGTTGTTCTAGTTACCATGTGGATTACTGCACCTTTCCACGTACTTAATCCAAAAATTCAAAACAAAGTAAAACTGCAAATCAAATACTGTCTCTAACTATTACAAAAGAAAATTATTTACCAATTCAATGACATCAAATTGGAAGGGGAATGTGATAAGATAGTCAACTCTGAGGAGGACTGCAAGAAGTTACAGGAGGTTCACAAGAAGTTTACAGAATGGTCAAATAATTGGCAAATGAAGTTCAACACAGATAAACGTAAGGTCATATGTCTTGGTAGGAATAATGTGGAGGTCACTTATTACTTAGAAGATGAATGTCTAAATGGGGGAGACGAACAAAGGGATCTCAGACAATTACATTAGTCACTAAAAATTTCACCACAAGTTATGAAGAACATAAATAACGCAAACAAAGCTCTAAGCTTTATCTCGAAAGAGATAGATTTGGAAGTAGGGATGTCTTGCTAAGTCCCCATAAAAATTTGGTTGGACCATAATGAAGAGTATTGCCTGCAGTTCCAGTTGCCATGTCGTAGAAAGGACACAGAATCACAGGAGAGGGTGAAGAGAAGATTTTCAAGAATGATCCACAAATTTACAAGGATATATATCCGGGAAGAACTGACGTGCTGTTCACTTCTCTCTTGAAAAGAAGGCCAAGGGGTCTAAAATTATGAAAGGTTTTGATAAGAGCAGATATAGAAAAAACAATTCCTCTGTGGGGTACAGCGTAACTACAGGCTGTCAATGTAAGACAATCCCCAAGAAATTGAAAGAGGAATTCAGAAGGATCTTCTTCACTGAAACAGTGATGAGAACAGGCAATATGTGGCCACATAGAATGGGTGAAGTGAATAGTTCAGATGTATTTCAAGGAAACTAGGCATGCATATGGAAGGGAAGGGAATAAAGAATTACAATGATCAATTTAGATGACGGAAGATGCAAAACAGCTTGAGTGGAACATAAGCATTGGCATGGACTGATTGTGCCAAATGGTCTGTTTCTGTTCTGTACATCCTCTGTAATCCTATGTAGAAAATCACCATTGTATGACACAAATGGAGTATTAACAACATCTAGAAGAACTATAAAGTTTTTCGCAAAAAATCTCAAGTGTACAGCACTGAATTTAAATGATTTGAGCAAATGGCCAGTCTTCAATATTTGCTTCAGAGCAATAAAATAGCAGTATTCACAAAATAGCCTGTGAGGTAACTGGAGTAACCCACTATCCATGCACCAATTGAGGGACCTTAGTGACTCATTAATGGCCTCAGTAGAATCTGTTAACCTGGCCCTGGCAACAATTCCTTTGATTTCCAGTTCCAGTAATGGTTGTCACTGTGGACAGAAGACTATTCCAGGATGCAGATGGGACACCCTGCTGTGAGCCACACAATACTTGTTTAGGATAGACATCCTGAGTCTGCAGGCATGCCTCTAGAAATCAGGTGGTCTCCCACACAATGGAGGGCCCACCTACTGCTGATAAAATGCCAGTGTTGGTGGGAACAGACTCTACATTGGCCACCTGAGTGGCCACCCTTTCCCTATTTTGAGATGAATAAAATACTACGGAGATGTAAATATGAGAGGCACAGCAACACCTTCCTTCCCTTGTCATCTTACACACTATTACCCACCTAACCATCTTGCAACCTCTCCCTACAGGGCTGATAGAATCCAAACCCATCAGTGTAAATCTGTTTCCAATATTCAAGCACGTAGGGAGGAAACCGTTCAAAATCGATAAAGTTCATCAAAAACAGTCTTGACCTGACAGTGAAATTCAGAACTGTGACATGGACTGAGTTCAACAAAAATGGCAGAAGTACAGAAACCACCACTTTCATCCATTTGAAATCAATTTCTACAAACAGCAACGTGTAATCTGCTCATTCGGAATGGTTCAGTGCGTTTGAAAAGTTCATGAGGAGTAGCAATGTTTGGTGTCAGACGTGCACACAGTTTGAAGCTGTTTCCTGCTTAAGTTTTGCTCAAGGATTGGCAGATACATTCCAAATAGCATCAATTAAATCTGCCAAAGTGAACATTAAATATTCACAGTTATGAGGCGCATTAACAGGAGAAGGATGTACCGAATGCCAAATAAGAGAAAATTGCTGTCATGTACTAGAAAAGTTCAGAATGATCACCAGAAAGTGTGAAACAGAGCTTTTAAGCAGGCTTACAAAGAGACAGAATGTGTGCCGGGGGCATTTGAGAAAGTTTATCAAGAGAATACAGCCAATTAACGGGGAATCTGTCACAAACGTGGATGAAAGGAAGACAAACAGCAATCAGTGAACCAAAGAACAAAGTGCATATATAGACAGTACAAGACAGAGCATAGATCAAGGCTGTGAAGAATTTGAAGGTAGACCCAAGTTGAAAGTCAAAACATCAGATGACAGTGAGCCAGTTAAGATCTGTCGTTTCTCAAAAAGCACAAATTTAAGTTTACCAGTCTTGTCCAGGCAGAATCAAATGGGATTTCTATTTGCATTGTGCGCATCTCCTGATTTCACAAAATACCATAATTTTGTGACTGCAATAGAATGTGTTCTCCACAGTTTCAGCAATTTATTAAATAGCACTAATAGAAGTGATCAACTTTCCAAAGTTATCTTACAACAACCAGACTGATACAATATTCAAAGTGGATCTGCATGAACAGAATGGGCTTGTCAAAGGCTTAAACCATTTCAATTTCCAAAATTCGATTCCATTTTAATCATATCAGCTATATGTAGTATACTCCATTACCAAAGAGTTCCTGTATTCAAACAGTTGTTTGGAAATACAGAACTTGGGTATTGCTGTAAAATAGGACATGTGTTTACAAGTATTTTGCCTTGCATTCATCAGGACAACTGCAAGAATATCGACATAAAGGGAAACAACATTTTATGCTGCACGAAAGAAAGTTCTGATGGGTTGAAAAGTGCACTATGACTGATAGGGATGTTACCAATGGAAAATGGACTAGTTAGATGATGATGGACAGTTGACTGCTAAACTTTGTTAAATTTTAAATTGGAAGGTTGACTGATTAGTCAAGGCATTGCCCTGCCAAATGAATCAGAGAATGGCAATTACCTGTTTTGTTGAATCAAGACAAGCCACAACAAAGTTCGACAGTTAATTGCCAATCATCAACTGGTTCATTCTCCATGCTTTTTCCAATCAGCACTCATTGCCCATAAAATATGAATGTTTTCTCCCATTACATGGGTATTCTTGAGACTGTCCTGATGAGTACAAGACTAAAGACTTAAAAAAATTTTTTTTTCCATCATTTTCAAATTTCCATGTTGTACCAGCTTGCAGGGGTGAAACTTGACAGTAAAATGTAGGGCTTACAATGAACTTGTAGAGTTTTGCACTGGTCTCAGAGGAAAACCAGCAACAATGTCCTTGTAGAAGAGAGCAAAATGGCATCACTTTGCTTTTAATCCGATACAGCAAGAATTGCAAGCCAGTGAAGAACAGAAATAAATAGAAACAAACCACATGCACATGCACACAACACACGATTATTTAAAGTAACAAAATTGGTAAAAAGAGTCCCACTTAGAGAAATTCTGGACTAGCAGAAATATTAAGTGCTATTCTGAATATTGAATGTGGCACCAAAAACATCCTTGTGATAACAGTAGTTTGAAAGTCTAGATCTCATTGACTTTGCAGCAGTTGAACAGTTAGTCATTCCATTATGAGCCCTGCTCAGTTCTTACACTGGTATGCCACCATAGATTCAGATCTTTTGAGAGGCAGATATGAGCATGAAGTTGCACAGTGGCAAGAGCAGGGCTGTCCTCTGGACAGCACTAATGAGATCCCACACCCATTGGCTCTTTAATAAAGTAATGGCGCATTATATAACACGTGAAAGCCAACATAAGAGATATGGAATGGAAATAAAGGAACCATTTTCATGATTTCAACTAATCCGACAGTAACTGATACCTGATCACCAAAATCAGCTGCCACCTTTTGAAAGAATGCAAGAAGCCCAATGAAGAGATACCATAGCTTTCATTTGATTCTCTGTCACACTATCCCAAGAGATTTTTATAGTTGCCTTCCAGCAGACTTTTTTTATCCCCCAAACCACATAAGTTTGACAGAGAAGCATTGGTTCTGAACACAGATCCGAATAGCGCAGAACCACACCATAATTCATCTCGAGCAACTGCATATATGGATATTTGGGGTTGCAGTGCCTCTGTTTTATGACTTTCGGCCCCCATCTCTCCCTGCTCCTGAATTTCTCTGGATAAGTTGCGGTTCCAGTCCGTTTGTATTTCATCATTGTCCCAGATTATATAGGACTCGGTATCACTGAGATAGCCTGGTTCCCCAGTGTAGTGTGTCGGGTAAATCAGCAGGGGGTCCACTGAAAAGGCTTTTAACTCTCGAGGTTCACAGAACATCATATCATCTTCCCTGTTAAAAGATGCAATAAGCAATGAACAAAATTATATTTGATCTGTTATATTTTCCATTCCTGACTGCAATGAATATATCTCCCCGGACACAGAAATTCACCAATGTCAGTAAAACCCTCTGAAACTTTGGGCAAAGCACCTGCCCAGGCTACTGACTTAACAGAATAAACTCCGTGCAATAATGCAACAAAAAAAGAGCAGATTGAAGTCAAATGGTGAGGCACAGGTTTGATAGAGGGCAAAGTTTCCCCTACCCTATCAGAAAGACAATAGAAGGATTGTGCATTTCTATGACATCCGAGTGTAATCTCAGAGTATCTTAAACGTCCATTTCCAGATCTTGACATAAGCGCAGGACTCCTGGGACCGCTGTCAACCACATACTATCAAAGCCTGGGAATCAGACAGAAATGTTAGCATATGCACGTGTAACAGTTTAAAATGTGTGTTTCATATCTCCGCTCAAGTAACCAACAACATCATTTATAGAGGTATGAACAAAGAATGAGAGCAGACCACTTAGTCCTTCGAGCCGACTCCACCATTCGAGAAGGTTATGGCTGATCTGATTTTAACAAGCTTATTAAACATTCAGATGACAATATCCCATTGCAGCTTCTCTAGGTCCATCATTTTAGTATATTCTATGACAAATCCATCTGAATCTGGAGATTAATTTTCCTGTTGTTAATCACTGATCCACTTTGCATTCCTCTCCTCATTCTCCAATTGAATGAGGCTGTTATGCAGTGTTCTTTTCCTCTGCCAATTCTTTGGGCAAGGTAAAATAGATCTAAACAGATTTTCCTGCTTGCTGGTACTTGACACAATGAGAACTTTTGAAATATTTCAATTTCCTCATTTAGTGAAGAACCCAATTTTATACTTGAAAACTGGTTCCAATCATGTTATATTTGCATTGAACGTTATTTGATTTTGAGCCAGATGTTAGTATAAAGTGAAATATTACAACACTTAACTTTCTGTCATTCTCCTTTGGTAGAAGTTGGAAAGGTGTGTTTCCTTTCAGGCAGAAAATGAACAAAGTGAAGAATGAACAGCAATGTGGAGAAATAATACCGCATAACACATACACGTTGTGACAAAGCGAATTTGCAAACAGAGATGCACTGTACAACAACTAAAGTACTTTTTAACATGTGGTCACATGTCGGAAATATGATATCTAATTTGTGCACCATGAGAAAAGCAGCAAAGAGATGATGACCAGATCTTCTGAGATTGATTGAGCGATAAATATTGGCCAGGATATCAGGCATAATCTCCTCACTTTAATTCAAGATTTACTTCACCTGAGAGGGCAGAAGTGGCTTTGGTTTGGTGCCTCATACACATCTGATGTGCAGGACACTATCGGGATTGCACTGTAGTGGCAGCATCAATTTATCTGTCCTAGTCCCGACGGTGGGGCTTCAACCCACAACCTTCCAACTCAAGGATGAGCATACGACGCAGTAACACCTGAGCAACAGACAACACTCTGACAAGTGACTTGTTATTTACATCCCCAGGGAATTTAAGGGCAACTACATCAATTCTAAATGATATGCAAAACAGGGCTCTTATGGTACAGTAGTAATGTCCCTACCTCTGGATCAGGAGACCTAGGTTTCAGTCCCACCTGCTCCTGGGGTGTGTCATAACGTCTCTGAACAAGTTGATTTAAAAAAAAATAGAAAAACTTCTTCACCCAATGGGCGGTTTGAATTTGGAAAGTGCGACAAGCTCTCTAACTGAGATTTCCAGACCGTTACATCCTGGAAACAATACTCATTGAATCAACACTTTGGGTCTCCTTTGCTGATTTTCTGTGTGTTCTGTGACAGCCGGTATTTTCTGTTAGTGTCCAGCAGTAAAGACACCAGGAGTCCTCTAATATCTCTCCTCAACAGGTCATTCTTCCCTTTTGAACGTGGACAGTGAGCTCTAAGTCCTATTTCTTCCTTATCCAATATTGTCAACTACTAGAAGGCAAGGTAGCCAGCTGGCTATCAGCAACAGGTTAATTTTGCACTGTCAAAGTGTGGCAATACTGAAACCAACCCTACCCCGATATGACCCAGGTGAAGATCACAAGCCAGCACAAGCCAGTGCTGAAGTCTAGAATTAGATAATCAGGGAGGATGTCCTCAATGGCCAAGGAGTCCAGAAGCAGGGGTCACAGTCTAAAGATACTAGTTAGGGCATTTTGGACTGACAGTGGTGACCCTTTGGAATTCTCTGTCAAAGAAAATGGTTGACGCCAAAACATTATAGTCCTTTGGGCTAAAGGGATCAAAGCGAACAGAAAGAATGAGGGAACAGGTTACCGACTTGGTTGTTCAGCCATTATAATTATGAAAGGTAGAATGGAAGCAAGGGGCTGAATGGCTGAGTCGTGCACCTATTTTTGTGACCAAGCTGTGACTTTAAGAGGTATGTTTTGTCCAAAAGGATAGGAAAGGAAAAGACGGAAGTGTTACTGGTTACAACACAGAGTGAAGACCCAAGTTCAGATAATTCCAAGTTAGACATTCCTCAGATTAAACTGAACAATAAGGAAGTTCTCAAAACGTGGGATAAATCATTGAGCTAACTTCCAGAGGAAAATCGAAATGATATGTGGGGATAAACTGGGAATCTAATTACACATGATACAGACACAGGAAATGTTATTCCAATTCAGCAACATCGTCTTAACCTTATAATGTTGGCACACGTTCAAAAACAGACTAGATGCAACCTCAAAGACAATAATAATTGAAGTGAGTTGCAGCAACTGGCCAAAACCAGATGGTACCCAACGATTATGTGCAGACTATCACAAAGTCCATGCAGTAATAAAATCTGATTCATATCCCATATCATGTTTGGAAGACCATATTGAGAAGGCAGGACAAGCAACTTATATTTCTAAGTTGGACTTACTCAAAGGATACTGGCAGATACCTTTTTCCGAAACAGCAAAGACAATTTCAGCTTTCGTGACACCAAATGGACTGTACCAGTTTAAAATCATGTAATTTGATATGAAAACTGCACCAGCCACATTTCAAAGAATAACTAATAAGGTCATTTCTGGGTTGCCCAGTTGAGTGGTGGACATTGACGACCTGGTGACTATTAATCACACATGAAAAGAACATTTGCAGTATCTTTTGGAATTGTTCAATCGATTTTGGGAGGCGGGCTTCACGATGAACCTCACTAAGAGCGAGTTCGCAAAAGCCCAAATCGCATTCCTGGGCCATGTCATTGCAATTGGACAGATAGCCCATGGGATGTGAAAATAAAGGTTACTGGGGAGTTCCCATTCCCTTGATGAAGAGGCCCATACTACAATTCCTTGGACTGAGTGTTTTTTTATTGGAAGTTTACATGGAATTTTACCTGTGTAATTGCTACACAGACCAACTTATGGAAGAAGTGCAAGAAATTTTCAGTGGATGGAGGACTGTCAAAAGGCATCTGACAGCTTGAAAGCAGTGTTAACCACTGCCCCAGTATTAGCCACACCTCAATACACAAAGCCATTCAAGGTGGCTATCGATGCAAATGGCGTTGGAAGATAAGGTGACAAAGATCAAAGTTTCCCCCATTCCCATGTCTGTACCTGAGTTAGTTTTTTTTTCTTGGGCTGGTGAACTATTATGGCAAGTTCATATGTACCCTGATCTCCATCCTGGCTCCTTTGCATCAACTCTTAAAAATGGATCAGCCTTGGAAATGGTCATGTAGCCAAACCATAACTTTCAGGGAAATAAAGAAACAGTTATCATCCTCTAGGGTGTTGGTACACTATTATCCCAAGCGAGACCTGGTATTGACAAGTGATTCCTCCTCAGACAGCATCAAAGTAGTATTAGCTCATAGGCAGCCCAATGGAGAAGAATATCTCATAGCGTATGCATCTGGGACTTTGGTGAATGTGAAGTGTAAATGCACACAGGTGGAGAAGGGAGGTTCAGTGGTCATATTTAGAGTCAGGAAGTTCCACCAATATCTTTGTGGATGTAAATTTGTAATAATAACGGACCATAAACCTCTGCTAGGTCTACTTAAAAAGGATTAGGTAGTGCCACCCATAGTTTCAGGCTAAATTCAGCATGGGGCTCGAATACTAAGTGCACATAATTCAAAGTTGGAACACCATCTGGGGAGGCAAGTCACAAATGCATTGAGCTGCCTCCCAGGGGCAGATACACCGGCAATAGGAGCTGGAAGAATCCATAATCGTTTTATATTTTCTGGACACACATCAAGTCACAGGTAACAATATCAGACTTTGGAAGCAGAAAGATCTGGTCCTGGAAAAATTGGAACAGCTGATGGTGATGGGGGAAAACGAAGGGCTGTCACAACCAGAACAGAAACCTTCTTGGGCCCGGAGAGACCAGATCACAGTGGAGAATGGCACATTATTGTCGGGAGCAAGTGTGGTTATCCTGAGTAAAGTCACTACCAGATACTGGCTGAAGTCTACCAGGGTCATCCAGAGGTTTCCAAAATGATGAAGTTGACGAGGTGTTATATACACAAGATTCTGCTGAGCAAGAGAGGCAGTTTACTTCAGGGGGCGAAGTTTGATATCGGAACCATGGGAACGGCCCCACATGGGTAAGAGGCATTGTCGACGCAAATTCACTCCAATGACACACAATGTTCTGACATTATGTTGTGTGATTGTTCTGAACAAGCATGTGAACCACATGAAAGCGGCAAACTCACAAATAGTGTGGGAGCAAAACGTGCCTGGTTTCTCGATTGCTTTTCCCACTGTTCCGGAATCTGTGGGTTGTCCTTCCCTGTCAAGTATTGAAGATATCTCAGGATCTAAGATGGACACAGTGGACTCAACACCTTTACTGCCTGAAGAGGAGAATGAATTTCTTCTGAGACGCTCCAGGTGCAAGAGGCAAGCTACTGTGTGTTACATGCCACCCGTATCAGAGGCAGAGTTAGAGGAACCTGGCCCAGTGCTAAAACACCCCCGGAGGAGCTACAAAAAAAAAAACAGCCTGTGTCCTTGGACACAGAGGGAGAAGGATCTAGAGACTGGAACTAGGTCAGCCAGGTGAAAATCAGAGTATGAGTTCCCTGACTGGGGCTGTTCACCTGGTTCAATCAGGGAGCCCTCGCTGACAGATAAGAACAGGAGTGTCATACATCCTGTTCACTCTGAGAGCTGACTCAGTGTCAAGGGCTTTCCATGTGTAAATAACGGGTGACTTGGTGATGGGGTACTGGTTTCTGTGGAGTTATTTCAGTCATATAGAGATGTTTACTCACACGGTCATTGGGGTTGGCCCTCTTGAACAAAGTACATTTCAATTCTCCTTTCACCTTGTTAATATTTGGAAGGAGAGACTTCCAAATTTCTTCCTACCCTGAATGCATGTCATCTCTTACTGTTCAAGGGTTAGGTTATATATTCAATTATGTGTTTGGAATCTCTGGAGATCTAGTGGTCATTGGATAGAATCTACCAGAACTTTAATCCAGGCCAAATTGATATAGTAATGGCAAGGTACAAATTATATCCTTCAACTTATGTCCTCAAATACAGCAAAATACTGGAGCGGGAAACAAAATCAGAAATTACTGGAGAAACTCAGCAAAGGAAACTTAGCATCTGTGGGAAGAAGACAGAGTTAACTTTTCGAGTTGGTGACCTTTCATCACAACTGGAGTTTTGAGCCACTGGACTCGAAAACATTAACTCTGCTTTCTCACTACAGATGCTGCCAGACCTGCTGAGTTTCTCCAGTAATTCTCTTTTTTTGTTTCAGATCTCCAGCATCCGCAGTTCTTTGTTTTATTTTCGTGGAGCTGGAAATCTGAAACAAATACAGAGAATGGTGAATATACTCAACAGGTTTGGCAGCATCTGTGGAGAATGAAACAAGAGTTAATGTTTCAGGTTCAGTATAACTCCTCTACTGAACTAAGAGAGGTTGTAAAAAGAGTTCTTTTATATGATTAACAGAGGCGGAGGAGAGGACGGGGGAATCAGATGGTGTACAGGCCCAGTGCAAAAGGTAAAAGTGCTGTCAACGGCGATGAAAGACAAAAAGAGATGAAAATTGGATATAAATCAAGGTGTGAAAGGGAGCGAATAGGTTATCTCCAGTGATAGCAAAGTAAATAAGACACGGCTGTGGGGGTGCGTGGGGAGAGAGGCGTTGTAAGAAAAATGGAGAATAGACATCATGCAGCAAGTTTCTGACGTAATTATATTCAATATTGAGTCCTAGAGGCTGTGAAGTGCCAAAAGGGAAAATGAAGTATTGTTCCATGAGCTTGTGTTTTCCTTTGTTGGAACACTACAATAGGCACAGGACAGAAATGTCAGCGTGACAGCTAAAATGGCAGGCAACTCAGGAATCAGAGGTTTCATTGCTATGGACAGAGAAGAAGTTTTCCATAACGTGGTGACCCAATCTGCATTTGGTCTTGCCAATACAAAGGAGATCACATTGTCAGCAGCAAATGCAGTACAGTAGATAGAAAGAAGTACAAGTGAAAAACTCTTTTACCTGTAAAGTGGATTTCGGGCTTTGTACAGTCAGGAAGGAGGAGGTGAATGGCAAGTGGAACAATCTCTGTGATTGTTTGGGAAGGCATCACTGTGGAATGAGGGAGTGTAAGGCGTGATGGAGGAGTAGACCATGGTGTCACGGGGGAGTGGTTCCTCCAGAACACTTGACAATGGAGGGTAGGAAGATGTGTTTAGTGACGGACTCCTGCTGGAGATGACAGAAATGGCAAAGGATGATCCTTTGCATGTGGAAACGTCGGGGTGGAAAGCAAGGACATGGGAATGCTATTGCTGTTCTAGGAGGGAGAGAGGTGCTGGAGATGGGTCAGATACGACTGAGGACCCTGCCAACCACAGCAGGGATGAAGCCACACTTGAGGAAAAAAGGAAGTGATGTTGGAGGCAGCCTGGTAGAAGGTGGTTATCATCAGAACATGTATGACAGAGATGGAGAAACTGGGGGAAACGAGGGCGGAACCCCTGCAGGAATTGATGTGTAACTATGTATAGTCGAGGTAACTGTGAGAAGGAGTCACGGGGGGGATTTGAGTAGGACTCGAACAAGGAGTGTTCCACACAGCCCACAAAGAGACAGGTATAGCTGGGGCCCAACTTAAGTACTTGACGGGTGGGGAAATGTTTCATCGAATCCCTACAGTGTGGAAACAGGCCCTTCAGCCCAAGTCCACACCGACCCTTGGAGCATCCCACCCAGACCCATCCCCCTTTAACCCACCTGAGCTACAGACCCCTGAACACGACAGGAATTTAGCTTAGCCAATCCACCTAAACTGCACATCTTTGGACTGTGGGAGGAAACCAGACTACCCAGTGGAAACCCACACAGACACGGGGAGAATGTGCAAACTCCACACAGACAGTCGCCCAAGGGTGTAATTGAACCCGGGTCCCTGGCACTGTGAGGCAGCAGTGCTAACCACTGAGCCACACACAAAGGTGGCAACCAAGATGAGGGCAGTGTTGGGTATGTTCATCCCTCCTACTTATCCAGAGTTTTGTACGTAGAGTCCCGGTCTATTTTAGGCATCCAAAGGCCAGGGTTTTGCTATGTTTTTTTGATATGCAACTGCACAGAACTGAACTGTATACATATGTTGTCACAAATGCAAAGAGATTTTTATGAATGTCAAATATTTGTGAAATAATACAAGGAGAGGTTGGGGCAGCTGCTGCCAAGGCTCAGTGTTCAGACCACTATCTGAGGTTGTTCTGCCGCAGCTATATAGGGGTCCATTCAGTTATCGGACCCTCCTCATGCCTCAGATATAAATATTAATATTGGATGTACAAAAGAAGTCTTTGGTTTCTTTGAATAGAGTCAAAATCCAGTGTTTTGTTTGTTTACTTGATATGCAACTGGACAGAACTGAACTGCGTTTAAAACAATGTACATCTGCAAGGATTTTTTTAATGAATGACGTATATCTTTGAAATTAAAAAAGTTGCAGACTGGCACATTCCAAGATCCAGGACTACATGCTGAGGGATGCACTGAAGCTTGGGGCAGCTGCTGCCAAGGCACAGTGGATTAAGACCGCTGTCTGAGGTCTCCCTGCTGAAGGTAAATGGGGGGCTGGTCAGCTATCAGACCCTCCCAGTGTCTCAAATATATGTAAATATTAGTATTGTTATGTGCAAAACAGGGCATTGATTGTTTTGGATAAAGTCAAAGTCCAATGCTTTGCCTAGTTGATATTCAACTGTAAAGAACCAAACTGCATTTGTGACAGTGTATATGTACAAAGCGAATTTTTATGAATAAAATATATTTTTGAAATTTAAGAAACATGCATTCTGGGTGTGGTGTTTGCAGTCGGCATGAGTGTGAAGAGCATCTTGGAAGATCATCCCCGGCGACAAGCAAGAAGAAGAGCACCCAACCAGAGGGTACTGAGACATTGCTCATTTGCATTCTGGGAATGGACTTTGAGTTAGAGTGGGTGTGAAGGGCAACGTGAAAGAACCTGGTGTCAAGGAACAGTCAGCCCCAAACATTACATAACTGTCATGTTTCCTTCCTCCTCTAACCAAAAGAAAAGGCAAGGTTCAGAGGAGAGGAGACCGAATAACAGGAGAGGAAGGTTGGCAGTGAGAGTTCCAGCGACTAAATAGCTTCTGAAAGTGGTTGTTGGTGAGCAAGAGGCAAGTTTTGAGAAATTGTTATCAGAGCAGACAGCACGAGAAGCTTCAATTTAATGTTCAAAGTATTTGACAATGGTAAGGATTAATTAAGTTAAAGACGTAAGACATGGCAGGAGAGCTTCAAATCTTAGTCTGCTCCTCTTGCTCAATGTGGGACCGAAGAAGGCTAATACCCGAAACGTTGACTTCTGCTTTCCTCCAGATGCTGCCTGGCTTGTGTGTTCTTCCAGCCTCCTGTTTGTCTACCTTGGATTCCAGTCTGGAGGGTGAGGGCAAACAGCCAGTAGTTGTGGTACACGTTCGGACTAACAACACAGGGTTTAAGAAAGGGATGAGGTCCTCAAAGCATAACATAGGGAACTAGGAAGAAAGTTGAAATGTCGGACCTCAAAAAGGTAGTTATCTCAGGATGACTACCAGTCCCACAAGCTAGTCAGAGTAGAAACAGCTAGATATATGAGATGAACATGTGGTAGAAAAAGGTGGCGTGAGGGGGGACAGTTTCAGATTTGTAGGGCGTTTGGACCAGTTCTGGGGGAGGTGGGATAGAAGAATGCACAGCTTTGTTTAGTACTCGGAACTATGATATTATTGTGATTACGGGGGCTTGGCTGAATGAGGGACTAGAACATACTGCTCAATGTCCCAGCACTTTGATGTTTCAGGTGTGATAGAAGGGGATGTTAAAGGGATGCGGGAGTTGCATTACTGGTAAAGGACTATCTCACAGCCGTACTGAGGGAGGATACGTCAGAAGACTGGTACAGAGAGGGAATATGGGTAGAACTCAGGAACAGGAAAGGTGAAATCACAGTGCTGGGGGTATGCTACAGGCCTCCCAACACCCAGCAGATGATAGGGAAAAGATTATGACAGTTTTTGGAAAGATGTCAAAACAGCAGGGCTGTTGTGGTAAGTGATTCGAACTTTCCTATCTTGATGAGGACTCATGTTGTGTTGGGGGCTTGGACGGGACAGAATTTCTAAAGACCATTCAAGACGGCTTCTTCACACAGTATGTAAACAATCCCCTCAGGAAAGGGGTTATACTGGACCTGGTTTTGAGAAATGAGCCCCGCCAGGTTAGTGAAGTTGTAGTCAGGAGCATTTTGGGAGTAGCGACCATATAACTCACAACACTAAGATACACATGCTCACAGACAACAGCAGTCCTCAGGTGAAGGTGTTAAATTGGAAGGCAAACTACAACAATATTAGGCAGGAACTGGAGAATTTTGATTGGAGGCGGCTGTTTGAGGGTAAATCCACATCAGATATGTGGGAGTATTTGAAAAGGCAGGAGATAAAAGTTCAGGAATGGCATGTTCCAGTGAGAATGACCAGAGATATTATGACCTTGGTCAAAAGTGCAGGGACTAGGAGGATGGGAACAGACAAAGCCCTTAAAAGTATATAAGAAAAGTAGGAAAGAATTTAAACAAGGATTTAAAAGAGATCATGAAAAGTTATTAGCAAACAGGATTATGGAGAATCCCAAGGCTTTTTATACATACATAAAAAGCAACAGGGTAGCCAGGGAAAGGGTCAGCCCACTCAAGGACAAAGAATGGAATCTATGTGTGGAGCCAGAAGAGGTAGGCGAGGTCCTAAACAAACGCTTTGTGTCTGTATTCACCAAGGAGAAGGAACTGGGGGAGGATAATCTCAGGGAAGGGAGTGTTGAATTTCTGAGCCAAGTTGCTATTAAAAAGGAAGAGGGGTATGCGTCTGAAAAAGTATTCAGGTAGTTAAGTGCCCAGGTCCTGATGGGATCCATCCCAGAATTGTGAGGGAGGCAAGAGAACAAATTTCTGGAACACTGAGAGACATCTCTGTATCCTCTTTGGCCACAGGTGAGTTCCCACAGGCCTGGGGTATAGCCAAATGTTGTCACATTGTTTAAGAAGGGTAGAAGGGATAATCCAGCAAATTATAGGCCTGTGACCCTCACATCAATGATAGGGAAATTTTTGGAAAAGATTCTGAGGGAAAAGATCTATAAGTAGTTAAAAGCAAATGGACTTATTAGCAACAGACGGCAAGGTTTTGTGTGAAGAGGTCATGCCTCACCATCTTGATCAAGTGTTTTGAGGAGGTGACGAAGATGATTGAGGAGGGGAAGTGGTTGATGTTGTCTGCATGCACTTCAGTAAAGCATTTGATAAGGTCCCTCATGGCAGACTGGTGCAAAAGGTGAAGTCACATAGTATCAGGGATGAGCTGGCAAGATGGATACACAACTGGCTTATCACAGAAGACAGAGAGTAGCGAAGGATGTTTTTCAGAATGGAGGGTTGTGACTCGTGGTGTTCCACAGGGATCAGCGCTGGGACCACTGCTATTCGTGGTCTACATAAATGATTTGGAGGAAAACGTGGCTGGTCTAATTATCAATCCTTGTATCATCCACACACTTGTTAGCGTTGTGGATAGTAAGAAGGATTGTCAGAGGATACAGCAGAATATAGATCGATTGGAGGCATGGGCAGAAAAATGACAGAAAAAGAGTTAAATCCAGAAAAATGTAGGGTGATGCATTTTGGAAGGTCAAGTACAGTTGCAAACTATACAGAATGGTAGAACCCTTAGGAGTATTGATATGCAGATACATCTTTCTGTTATTTTTCTACAGTTAAATAACATTCTGTTCATTTGTTCTCTCTTCCAAAATGAGCTACTTCACATTTTCCCACATTATACCCCACTGGACAATTTCTTGCCCACTTACTCAGCTTATCAAAATCCCTGCAAATTGTTTGTATCAATCTCATAATTTGCCTTTCCATCTATTTTAGTGTTGTGCTTAGATGACCAAACAAGAGGAAAGTAAGAAAACAATACTAAGATCTAAGAGGTTAGAAGCATTCAGCTGATAGGTACAACATAAATTAAGAGCAGCAATTTGAACTTAAAGGGATACTCAAAGTCCAACTCTAATGTTGAGTATTCACCACATTACCTTGTTTTGATTTCCATATCGCATGATTATTTTCATGCTGTAGGAGGCTGTCTCTTGATTTCCAATATTGCACTGCTCAGCTAAAACTTCCAAGTTCCCCTCCTGATCCTTGTTATTTAAACTCAGAAGTGACACAGATAACATCTCTGACCAGTATATCAAGCACTTTGAAGTAGCGGGTAGCTTAATTTAATCTTACTCCTCAAGGCCAGTCAATGGCTGGATGCAAAATAATGACCCAAAGGATCTTCAGCCCCAAATTAGAAAAGCAACACCTACTGCACCATCCCATAGTCTCACCGTATGCCACTCCTGAAATTAGCTGTGAATTAAGAAATGTTCCATTGTAAGCCCACTGCCTCTGAGCTAAACTGAAACAGTCCAAATCGACTTCCTTCCAGACCATAACAGACACCAGAGAATCTCATCAGTCAAAGCTAAATTGGGATCAGCACTTTCAGGACTGAAAGACCAATGCCTAGCTTGCTGCATTGGAGCGACTCCAGAAGTTGCAGGTTGGAAATTGTTCTATCCCCCGTTTAAGTCAGCAAATTGGTTAAAAGTCCGAGATCTCTCATTGCAGGAACTTGTGGAAACCTAGTTCAGAAAACAAGATGTAAAACAGAAGGATTCTGCAATGTTCAATTTTAAGGCTGGAAATGTATGGTTTTTTGTGGTGACAGGTGCTATTATACATGGGACATGCCAAACAAACCCCTCGCCCCAACTCTGTCCTCACCACCGCCCACCACATTGCAAACAGGAAATCGTGGGTTGGGGGTGAGAGCAAGGCATCATGCAGCATGGACTGCAAGTAGGGTCAAAGACAGGAGGGGTCACAGGCAAGGGCAGTATGATGTTTTGCAGTGGCCACACCCCTGCTCCACATTCGTGACCCCTGAATATCACCCGATAGGGCCATATTGAGGGATTGCTCCCACACCCCAAACTGTTTACCATTGAGCATGCTGTCACTGTTCTTGCTCAGTGGGAATGGAATTACTCATAGCAATGCAGTGCAGTGGTCAGGACTGAACCAATTAAGATCCTCAAATGATAGTGGGCCAGCGGCAATATCTGGGCCTTCCTACCAACTCCCATAATTCCCATTGAAGGTGGCAGGTATCTCTCCCATGCCATCGCACCACATTCTCTCCCCTCTCTGCCATCTTCCCCACCACATCTTAGATGGACAGGATTCCGCCCTGAGTTTTTAATCATTTGTCACATGTTCAGACTCACATCAGGTCCCAGTCTAGCTGGTTCTCCTCGATATCTTCCATTAGCTTAGTTATCCTTCTTCAAAAATGTGGCTAAAACCTATTATCATCCTCCAAGACAGGAACCTTCTGCAACCCTCTGTCAATGACCCATGTGATAGGGACAGAACATTTAAAACCATTCTGCTGCACAAACTCGGCCTGTATTCCGCACGTATGGAGTACTAAGAACAGACTGAGTTGAAGTGTGAAAGATATTTATTTGATTTGCGTACATAGAGATCAACTATTTCCTTTGGTGGGAGAGTCTAAGACAATGAGCATAACCCAAAAATTAATGCTAGACTACTCAGCGATGAAATCAGGAGGTGCTATTTTTTCAATAAAAGTTATGGAAATCTGGTACTTTATCACAGAAAGCTACTGATGCTGAGGGTCAAGTGAAAAATTCAAAATTACGACTGACAGATTTTTGCTTGACAACAGTATTAAGGATTACAGAACCAAGGTGGATGAATGAAAGCTTATTTATTTAGTTAGTTAGTGCACGGTCACAGAATTAAGCAGTAGTCTTTGTCAGTGGCTGGGCAGACTTCTTTCAACTCAGCTTCCAGTTTATCAGTGGGTACTCCTGAACACAGAGAGTTTGGATGCACCACAGCTGCACCCTTGTGACTCCATTGATGTTGGACAGCTGCTCAGAGGTCTTGGCTTAAAAGGGTCCATGGTCATCCTGCAGATTAAAGCCGGGTGAGCAAAGAACTGGGTCCACGGTCATCCTGCAGATTAAAGCCGGGTGAGCAAAGAACTGGGTCCATGAGGGGGAAGAGCATGAGGGAAGGTACACTGCAGGTAGGTGAAGAGGTCATTGAATAAGGACAAGTATGGGTTGAAATAGACGTAGCTATCCATTCGAAATCACCTACCTGATCAAACAGAGGGGCTGTATTGCTCAGATGGGAGCTCAGGATATGGGTGTGTGAGTACGTGTCCGTGTGTGTACTGGGTTTGTACATTGATAGGTTTAGTGATGGGCAGATTATTAATATGCAGGACTCTGCAGTTAAGTATGTGATGGCAAGGGCAGAAGGCCTTAGGTTTAAGATACAAGTAAAGTGAAATGCAAATCAGCTGTAAACTGATCAGCATATTTACTAAAGCAAGAACATTTCAATCTGGAAAGTGCTCTATGCTTAATTTCTGAATTAAACAACTGAAGTAGTATCTGTCAACTGTAAAGTGGTTAGAGCACAAATGTGTTAAGTGATCGTTTTCTATAGCAACAATTCACTTCTGTACAGATCAAATTTAAAATTCGAACTAAACATTCCTGAGAGTTGTAAGCAGCTCCTTGATCTCTGCACAGGTGGCGCTATCTTCTTTGTTCAACAGCCTGTGGTTTCCACCACAACTTCCCTCTGACGTCTACACCTGAGATCAATGATGATTTGTCGAGGTGCCAAAACCTGCTATTTAAATGTGAAATGTGATATTTACAGTCCATTAATTTTGAAAGTGCGTAACGATGGGTGCTTTGTCCAACATTGTCAAAAGAGACAGTATTGTATACTAGTTGTTGAAAAATTGCTCACATCCGGTGATGTGTAGGTCATGTCATGTTTTGTCAACTGAATACATTGTACATCAGGCAAGTTACGAAGTTATTGTAACTGAGGAGCTACTATCGGAGATCACAAGCGTCATTACTGGAGGATCTGGAAAATCTGCACAACATTTCCTGATAAATACACGACTATGTGAGATCGCAAACAAAAATGGTTTCATTCTCAGATTGAGAGATGATATCTCATTTGGTTTCAGTTTTTATCTAGGTGCTGCATTGTGCTAGTGTTAAAAATGAATACATGTAAGATAATAGCTCAGAGATTCAGATTCTAATTGAAAATAAAAATGGAAAGAACTGCAGATGCTGTAAGTTAGCAACAAAGACAGAAGTTGCTGGAAAAGCTCAGCAGAACTGGGAACATCAATGAAGAAAACAATCAGAGTTAACGTTTTGGGTCCAGAGACCCTTCTTCAGAACTGATGGTAGCTGGCAAAACATCAGTTTAAATGCAGAAAATAGGGAGGGGAATGGGGTAGGGAGCAAACGATAGGATAAAGGACAGAGCCCAAAGAGAGAGAACAGCAGTTGGATAGACAAAGGAATTGATAACAATCTGGCGAGGAGGATGATCAGAGATAAAAGGTACTGCAGATGCTGGAGAATCCGAGATAACAAGGCGTGGGGCTGGATGAACTCAGCAGGCCAAGCAGCATCATAGGAGCAGGAAAACTTCACGTTTCGGGCCTAGACCCTTCATCAGAAATGGGGGAGGGGAAGAGGGTTCTGAAATAAATAGGGAGAGAGGGGGAGGCGGATAGAGGATGGATAGAGGAGAGGATAGGTGGAGAGGAGGCAGACAGGTCGAAGAGGCGGGGATGGAGCCAGTAAAGGTGAGTGTAGGTGGGGAGGTAGGGAGGAGATAGGTCAGTCCAGGGAGGACGGACAGGTCAAGGGGGCGGGATGATGTTAGTAGATAGGAGATGGGGGTGGGGCTTGAGGTGGGAGGAGGGGATAGGTGAGAGGAAAAACAGGTTAAGGAGGTGGAGATGAGCTGGGCTGGTTTTGGGATGCGGTTGGGGGAGGGGAGATTTTGAAGCTTGTGAAATCCACATTGATACCATTGGGCTGCAGGGTTCCCAGGCTGAATATGATTTGTTGTTCCTGCAGCCTTCGGGTGGCATCACTGTGGCATTGCAGGAGGCCCAGGATGGACATGTCGTCTGAGGAATGGGAGGGGGAGTTGAAATGGTTCGCGACTGGGAGGTGCAGTTGTTTGTTGCGAACTGAGCGCAGGTGTTCTGCAAAGCGGTCCCCAAGCCTCCGCTTGGTTTCCCTGATGTAGAGGAAGCCATAACGGGTACAGTGGATGCAGTATACCTCATTGGCAGATGTGCAGGTGAACATCTGCCTGATGTGGAAAGTCTTCTTGGGGCCTGGGATTGGGGTGAGGGAGGAGGTGTGGGGGCAGGTGTAGCACTTCCTGCGGTTGCAGGGGAAAGTGCCGGGTGTGGTGGGGCTGGAGGGGAGTGTGGAGCGGACAAGGGAGTCGCGGAGGGAGTGGTCCCTCCGGAAAGCAGATAAGGGTGGGGAGGGAAAGATGTCTTTGGTGGTGGGGTCTGATTGCAGATGGCGGAAGTGTCAGAGGATGATGCGTTGGATCCGGAGATTGGTGGGGTGGTACGTGAGGACGAGGGGGATTCTTTTTTGGTTATTATTGCGGGGACGGGGCGTGAGGGATGTGTTATGGGAAATGCGGGAGACACGGTCGAGGGCGTTCTCGTCCACTGTCGGGGGGAAGTTGCGGTCCCTGAAGAATGAGGACATCTGAGATGTACGGGAGTGGAATGTCTCATCCTGGGAGCAGATGCGGCGGAGGCGAAGGAATTGGGAATAGGGGATGGCATTTTTGCAGGAAGGTGGGTGGGAGGAGGTGTATTCCAGGTAGCTGTGGGAGTCAGTGGGCTTGAAGTGGACATCGGTTTCTAGGTGGTTACCCAAGATGGAGACAGAGAGGTCCAGGAAGGAGAGAGAAGTGTTGGAGATGGTCCAGGTGAACTTCAGGTTGGGGTGGAAGGTGTTGGTGAAGTGGATGAACTGTTCGAGCTCCTCGTGGGAGCACGAGGCGGCGTTGATGCAGTCATCAATGTAACGGAGGAAGAGGTGGGGTTTAGGGCCAGTGTAAGTACAGAAGAGGGATTGTTCCACGTAACCTACAAAGAGGCAGGCATAGCTTGGGCCCATGCGGGTACCCATGGCCACCCACTTTGTCTGTAGGAAGTGGGAGGAATTGAAAGAGAAGTTGTTGAGGGTGAGGACGAGTTCGGCTAAGCGGATGAGGGTGTCGGTGGAGGGGGATTGGTCAGTTCTGCGGGACAGGAAGAAGCGGAGGGCCTTTAGGCCATCTGCATGGGGAATACAGGTGTCTCGGGACTGGACGTCCATAGTAAAAATGAGGTGTTGGGGACCGGGGAATTGGAAGTTCTGGAGGAGGTGGAGGGCGTGGGTGGTGTCACGGACGTAGGTAGGGAGTTCCTGGACCAAGGGGGCGAAAATGGAGTCTAGGTAGTGGAGATGAGTTCGGTGGGGCAGGAGTAGGCGGAGACAATGGGTCGACCAGGGCATTCAGGTTTGTGGATTTTGGGAAGGAGATAGAAGCGGGCGGTGCGGGGTTGGGGAACGATGAGGTTGGAGGCGGTGGGTGGGAGGTCACCTGAGGTGATGAGGTTGTGGATGGTTTGGGAGATGATGGTTTGGTGCTCGGGGGTGGGGTCATGATCCAGGGAGCGATAGGAGAAGGTGTCAGAGAGTTGGCGCCTGGCCTCAGCAATGTAGAGGTCAGTGCGCCATACTACAACTGCCCCTCCCTTGTCAGCGGGTTTTATGGTGAGGTTGGGATTGGAGCGGAGGGAGCGGAGGGCTGCACGTTCTGCGGGGGAGAGGTTGGAGTGTTTGAGAGGGGTAGAGAGATTGAGGCGATTGATGTCTCGACGGCAGTTGGAGATGAAGAGGTCGAGGGAGGGTAGGAGGCCTTGGGGTGGTGTCCAGGAGGAGGGCTTGTGTTGGAGGCGGGAGAAGGGGTCAGTAGAGGGAGGGTTAGATTCGCGGTTGGAGAAGTAAGCGTGGAGGCGGAGGCGGCGGAAAAACTGCTCAATATCCAAGCGTGAGTGGTATTCGTTGATATGTGGATGGAGGGAGACAAAGGTGAGTCCTTTACTGAGGACTGACCGTTCGTCCTCAGTCAGGGGGAGGTCTGGGGGGATGGTGAAGACTCGGCAGGGCTCAGTGTTGCTGTCTCCTCTGGAGCTGCTGGCTGTGGAGGCAGTGGGCGGAGCGTTGTCGGCGTCGGCTGTGGGCGGAGTTGCGTCGGCCTCGGCGGTGGGCGGAGCGTTGTCGGCGTCGGCTGTGGGCGGAGTTATGCCGGCAGTGGGCGGAGTTGCGTCGGCGGTGGGAGAAGGTACGTCGGCGGTGGGCGTTGTGTCGGCTTCGGCGGTGGGCGGAGCGGAGTCGGCGGCGGCATTAGCGATGATGGTAGTGTCTGTGGTGTTGGTTTTGGAGATGGAGGCGGTGGTTTCAGCAGCTGCGGCGTTCGCAGTCCCGGAAGTGGGGTATCCGGCGGTGGCGGATGTGACGTCATCAGTGAGTTCTCCGACAGTGGCCTCGTGGCCAATGGCGGCGGGTACATTGTGGGGGAGGTCCTGGGTAGGATTAGGGATTTGGGAGGTGGGGGAAGCCCGTTTTGGGTGGTGGGCATCAGTAAGTTTACTGTACTTACGGTTTTTGATGTCCAATAAAGCTGAGTAGAATTGTGAGTTCAGTTTGTGGATCCTACGAAGAATAAAAAACAGGAGAGGTCCTTTGCAGGTCTGGGAGAGGGAGGTTCTGAGCTGGGGTAGTCTTGATTGTAGTGCCTGGAGATGCCCGCGCATTGCTGTGAGTGTGTGTTTCAGGAGTCACAGGGAGAAGCGCTTCTGGAGGGTCTCAATGTTCTGAATGTAGGATGATTAGCTGCTCACAATGTGGTCTCCTCTACATTGGGGAAAACAAAGCATAGACTGGGTGACCGCTTCACAGAACATCTACATACTGCTCACAAAAAAAAACCCTGAGCTTCCAGTTTCCTGCCACTTTAACATACCACCCTGCTCCTTGGCCAACATCTGTCTCTGGCTTGCTGCAGTGTTCCAGTAAAGCTCAATGCAAGCTGAAAGAACAACACCTCATTTTCCGCTTGGAGACCCTGCAGCCCTCCAGACTCAACATTGAGTTCAATAATTTTTGGGCCTAATCTCTCCCATGTCCTCGCCCCCTACCCTACTCACTAGGCCTTGTTTTGAGGAAGGGTTACCGGACCCAAAACGTAAACTGATTTTATTCTTCACAGATCCTGCCAGACCTGCTGAGCTTTTCCAGCAACTTGTATTTTTGTTCTTGTTTTCACACAGCCTGCCATTACACACTACCTATTGTCAGTCACTATTCACCCTATTAACAGCTATTCACTCTCCCATCCACATCGTTATCAACTCCTTTGTCTACCCAATTGCTCTTCTCTCTCTTTTGGCTCTGTCCCTTATCCTACTGCTTTTTATTCTGTTTATTCATTCACAGGATGAGGACATCGCTGGCTCGGCAGCATTTATTGTCCATCCCTAACTGCCCAGAGGACAGATCAAAGTCAACCACGTTGCTGTGCGTCTGGAGTCACATGTAGGCCAGACCAGCTAAGGATGGCAGTTTCCTTCCCTAAAGGACATTACTTGCTGTCCCATCCCCATCCTCCCCTCCCCCATTTTCTGCATTTCAACTGTCATTTTCCCACCTACCATCAGCTGTGAGGAAGGGTCATTGGACCTGAAACGTTAACTCTGATTTTTTTATTCCCTTCAGAGATGCTGCCAGATCTGCTGAGCTTTTCCAGCAACTTCTGTTTTGGTTGCAATTGAAAACATTGGTATGCATGTCGACACTTTATATAACATAGCTAACAACTGCAAGCCAAACAAGTGAACATGAAACTGATAAAACTCATTTTCTGATGAAGGGTTTAGGCCCGAAACGTCAAGTTTTCCTGCTCCTATGATGCTGCTTGACCTGCTGTGTTCATCCAGCCCCATGCTTGTTATCATGCAAAACTGATGTTTATTTTCTATTAATCCAAGAAGGTTCCAGGATGAGTCACAAATAGGAGGTCGAGGAAACAAAATAAATGGGAGTGACAAATTGTACAACGCTGTTGAACAGTCCATCGATTGAGGAGGTTGAAAAGGACTTAACTCGAGCAATGCACATGACAGTAGTCAAGTTGCAACCTGTCACACCGGGAGCAAGATTATAATTCAAATACTGGGAAGAAAATGGAGAAATTGGCTGAAGACTAAACACGTTGAATTGATTGATACCCCCTTGCCATCTCTCATAGCAATGGGGAGCTCTACTGTTCTGGTTATTCTGTTAGGTTCAGTCACAATGATCTGCTCTATATCCGGGATAATCCAGCATAAAAAGGATTGGTTGGCAGATTTGAGGCACGGTGCATCCCTTTGGCTATTTGCACAAAGTTATTCGTAAGAGCAATGCTCCTTTTCATGGAAATTTCCTTCGGATACGAGCATGAGTAAAAGAGACATTCTGATCCGTAACTTCAGCTGCTATCTGAGGCAGAGTGGGCCTGGTTGAGGACCCAGGCCTGACCGTCTGCTAGCAACTGTCTGATACTACTGCCTTAGAAAACATAAAAGGCTGCCCTAGGGAACAGCTAATCTTTGATCACTCCGATTACTTCCAGGAGGAATTATGGACCTATGCATGGGAACATCCCCAGGGGGGTAGAGCCTGAATAAGGATCTTCCTGTGTGGGGGAATCATACTCGTGAATCGAGGAATCAATGGAGTGAGGGATTCTAAGGGAGTAATATCAGAGAGATGCTGGCAGAGGATTAGGCCTGGGTGATCAACCAGGTTTACTCTGTTTTAGCTGGCAGCACAGGATGCACATTAGACTGTCTACTTTACTCGTGCATGCATCAGAAGGAAGCTTCCATAAACAGGCCCATTCCTCTTCTGTATAACTTAATGCAAATATGAAAGGGAAGCACCATACCTCAAATCGATCAACTGATTCTTTCTATGCCAGGTTACCCTGGGTATACAGCAGATCATCGTGTGACTGAATCTACCAGAATAACCAGAGCAATACAGCTCCACATCTCCATCAGAGTTGGCACAACAGGCATAAGGAAGGAGAGGGGCAACACTTTTTAATGGAAAAAATTCAAAATAAAAACTAAGCAAGGGTTTAATTTCTGAAATTATGGTTCTATGTAAGATATGCCAATATAAGAGCAAAAATCAGCTCGAAATAGTGAGCTGTCTGGTGACATCTGGAGACAGTAGATTTGTAGCTTGGCTTGTGGATGTTGTGGTTTGTTGGCTCGCTGAGCTGGTTCGTTGTTTCGCAGACGTTTCGTTACCGTGCTGGGTAACATCATCAGTGCAGCCTCCAATGAAGAGCCGTTTTGTTCTCCCGCCTGTTATTTAAACTCTGGAGTCTGTTGAGCTGGATTACCTCACTTCTGGTTTTCCTTCGCAGTGGAGTGTATATGGGGTCGAGCTCTATGTGGTTGTTGATGGCTTTCTTCATGGAGTACCAGGCTTCTAAGAATTCCCGTGCTTGTCTCTGCTTTGTGGACGGATAAGGAGAACCACCAATTCGACTGGGACAACACCAAGATCCTGGGACAAGCAAAGCAGAGACAAGCACCGGAATTCCTCTGGGCCCCAGTGTCAGGGCTACTTTGTTTGTTGACATATGTTAATGATCTAGACTCTTGCACAGAGTACAATGACGCAAAACTTGCAAGATCTGAGAACTGACAGGAGGGCAGTGTTCAATGTCAAGAGAACAGAGGGTCGTGGAATGAGTGGACATGCGAGATGAAATTTTGTGTAGAGAAGTCCAATGTAATTCGTCTTGGCAGAAAAACAGGAGAATCAAAAGTCACGGCTGGAAAGGGCATGCAGAGGCAAGAGGTTAATTGTGCATAGATCACTGAAGACAGGACATGTTTGAAAATCAGTTGAAGTATGTGGGCCCGGGGCTCAGTAAAGGCATAGGAGCACAAAAGCAAAGTGGCAGATGTTCCAAAAAATTGGAATGTTATGCAGATTGACATTTAAGCCCTTCTTTTGCTTAGGCAAGAAGGGAGCGCCACGTTTCTGACAGGATAGTCTGCTCAGGACTCCTTCAGAAATGCAGAGCCATACAACCATTCGAACAGTCCTCTCGTGTTGAGATTGAAACAAGGTCAGCCAGCTGGACCTCACAGAATATGAGTTCCCTGATTGGAGCTGTCAACTTGATCCAATTAGGGAGCAATGGCTGACAGATATAAACAGGAATGTTAGAGGTAATGACACTCTGAAGAGGCAGTGCTCGAGTCAAGGATTAGATTGTAGGCTCGCTCGCCGAGCTGTTTGTTTGACTGCAGATGTTTTGTCAGCCTGCTAGGAAACATCATCAGTGGGCCTCCGGTGAAGCGTTGGCATACTGTCCTGCTTGTTATTTATATGCCTCAGAGTTAGACTTATGTATTTAATAGTCTAACTTTTCCTGAGTAAGTACGAGTTCTTCAAACCTTTAATTCTCCAAATTGGATGCATAGTTTCAGAGGATTCCAGGAGTCGGGGAATTGCTCAACATAATCTTCAACTTCTTGGACAATTCCTGGGGATTTCACAGGGTCCACGTGCGCAACTCCCATTGACATGGGGGACAACAATTGTTTTGCCATCAGAAAATCCAGAGCAAGGAATTATGACGAATCTATATTAAACATCATTTCAGCCTCAAGAGTTGTGTTTTTATTCTGGGCACTGCACTTTAAAAATGATGAAGGCATTAGAAAGAGTACAGGGAGTGGGGGGTGAAATCAGCAAAATGGTTCCAGGAACGAAGGATGGAGTGGATAGAGTGGAGAAACTGAGGTTGTCCTTCTTGAAGAAGATTAA
>JAHRHZ010000058.1:85112-134913 GCA_024137785.1 Ginglymostoma cirratum | reverse complement strand
TTTTCCTGCTCCTATGATGCTGCTTGACCTGCTGTGTTCATCCAGCCCCATGCTTGTTATCTCGGATTCTCCAGCATCTGCAGTACCTTTTATCTCTGATACAATTGTCTGTCAGTCGGTGGGTCGGTGGAAGTGCTGCAATACTCCATTAATGATTGTCTAAATAGGATCAATACAATACTGCATGAATTAATGAACCAAGGGCCTTATCGTGCTACTCTGTCAATTGACCCAGTAAACTAAGGGCCTTACCATTCCTACTTCAAGGACCGCAACTACCCCCTCCATTGATCAAAAACTCCCTCAACTGCATCTCTTGCATTTTCCACACTTCTGCACCCAAAACCCCTCCTGCCAACAAAAATTAGGACAGAGTCCCCCGGTCCTCACATACCACAACACCGAACTCCGCATCCAGCATATCATTCTCCGCCGCCTGCAATCCAGCCCCACCAACAAAGACATATTTCACTGCCCACCCCTTTCATAGGGCCCATTCACTCCATGACTCCCTCATCTACTCTCCACTCCCCACCAACCCCACCACACCTGGCACTTTTCCCTGCAACTGCAGGAGGTGCTACATCTGCCCCTACTGCTCCCCGCTTCACTTCCATCCAAGGCCCAAGATAAATATCCATTTCTGACAGGGGTTCACCTGTACATCCGACAACCTGGTCTACTGTATCTGTTGCTCCCGATGTGGCCTCCTCTACACTGGGGAGACCAAGCACAGACTCGGTGATCGATTAGTGGAGCATCTGCACTCTGTACGCTATAGTCAACAACACCTTCACCGTTGCAGTGGAGGTAACATCAGGAGCAACGGATACAGTAGATCAGATTGAAGGATGTACAGTTGAACCCCTGTTGGAAATGGAAATCTGTCTTGGGCCTTGGATAGAGGTGATGGGGGAGGGGCAGGTGTATCACCTCCTGCAATTGCAGGGAAAGGTACCGGGGGTGGTGGGGTTAGTGGGGAGTGAGGAGCAGACGAGGGAGTCGCGGAGTGAGCAGTCCCTACAAAAGGGGGATAGGGGTGGGGATGGAAATATCTCATTGGTGGTAAGGTCAGAGTATAGGTGGTGGAAGTGGCGGAGAATGACAGCTCACCATTTTAACTGCCCTTCCCACTTCCTGGTTGGCATGCCCATCCTGGCACTCCTGCAGTGTCACAGCACGCAACGTCCCCCTCCATTGATCCAAAACGCCTTCAACTGCATCTCTGGCATTTCCCACACTTCTTCCCTCAAACCACCTCCCCCCATAAAAATAAGGACAGAGTCCCCTGGTCCTCATATCAACCTACCAACCTCCGCATCGAGCGCATCATTCTCTGCCACTTCTGCCGAATGCAATCCGACCCCAACAGCAAAGAGATATTTAACTCCCCACCCTTATCTGCCTTTCCTAGGGACCGCGCACTCCACGACTCTCTCATCCACTCCACACTCCTCACTAACCCCACTACTCCCGGCATCTTTCCCAGCAACCGCAAGAGATGCTACACCCGCCCCTGAGCCTCCTATCTCACCTCCATCCAAGGCCCAATGCAATCCTTCCATATCTGACTGGGGTTCACCTGTTAATCCTACAATGCCCTCCGGTCGCCAACCATTTTAACACCCCCTCCCACTTCTCGGGTGACATGTCCATCCTGGGCCTCTTCCAGTGCCCAGGACCGTGACCTACCTGCTCCATTGATTCAAAACACCCTCAACTGCATCTCTTGCATTTCCCACACTCCTGCCCTCAAACCCCCTGTCCCCAACAAAAATATGGACAGAATCGCCCTGGTCCTCACATATCGCCCTACTAAACTCTGCATCCAGCATATCGTTCTCCACCACTTCTGCCACCTACAATCCGACCCCACCACCAACGAGATATTTCCATCCACACCTATCTGCCTTTCCGAGGGACTGCTCACTCTGTGTCTCCCTCTCTAGCGCCACACTCTCCACTAACCCCACTATACCCAGTACCTTTCCTTGCAACCGCAGAAGGTGAAACACCTGCCCCTACACCTCCCCCCTCACCTCCATCCAAGACAAACCTTCCATGTCCAATAGGCGTTCACCTGTACATCCTACAGCCTGGTCTACTGTATCCGTTGCTCCCGACAGGGCATCCTCTTCATTAGTGAAACCAAGCGCAGACTAGGGCACCGATTCATGGAGCACCTGCCCTCTGTTCGCCACAAATGCATCACCTCCTGGTTACTCAGCATTTTAACTCCCCCTCCCACTCCCTGGGTGACATCTCCATCCTGGGCCTCCCCCAGTGTCACAATGATGCCACCCGCAAACTGGAGGAGCAGCATCTCATATTCCACATTGGGAGCCTTCAGCCCAATGGCCTAAACATGGAATTCACCAGTTTTAAAATCTCCCCACCCCCGGCCTCATCCCATGTCCAACCGTCCATCTCATCCCCGTCTCCTTGACCTGACACAACTTGTCCATCTTCTCTCCTACCTATTGCTCCACCCTTCCTACTGACCAATCCACACTACACCTAGCTGCACTCACCTATCACCATCTCACCTAACTTTCTCCAGCCCCACCCCTCCTCCCTCTCTTTATCTCCCAGATCCCTTCTCCCTCCCTAGTCGTGACAACGGTCCTGACCCAAAACATCGACTCTCTTGTCCTCTTATGTTGCCTGACCTGTGAGGTTCGTTCAGGTCCACACTGTACAGACTCACTCTGAGTTCACACAGTCTCACGCTCACACATAGGCTCACACAGAATCACTCATACGAATGCACAGTCTCATTCACATACAAATTCCTTGTCTCTCACACACAATCTCACTCTGACTCTCTCACAGTCCCACTCACACATGTGGTCTCACTCACACACACGCTCTCACTCACACAGTCTCACTCTGACTTCACATAGTCCCACGCTCTCTCTCACACATACACACAAACACACACACACACAGTATCACTAACACTCATACGGTCTGATTCACTCTCTCACTGACTTTACACAGGCTCACTCACACACATGGTCTGACTCACACTCTCAGTCTCACTCTCACTCACACAGTCTCACTCTGACTCACTCACACACACACACACACACGGTCTCATTCACAGTCTCTCACACACACACACACAAACTCACAGTCTCACTCACATACAAACTCACACTCACATTCGTACACAGTCTCACTCAACTCAGTCTCACTCAGTCTCACATGCAGTCTTACATACATAGTGTCACTCTGACACTCACTCAGTCTCACTGACTTTACACAGTCTCACTCACATACAAACTCAGTCTCAATGAGACTTCTCGCAATCTCACACACACAACCTCACAGTCTCATTCATACACAGTCTACCCTGACACTCTAACTCTCACTCACAAATACAGTTTCACTCACACACTCAGTATCAGTCACACAGTCTCGCTCTGACTTCACGTAATCTCACTCTCACACACAAACTCACACAGTCTCACTCACACAAACTCACAGTCTCACACACTGTGACTCTCAGTCTCACACACGCAGTCTCACTCACACTCAAACTCTCGGTCTCTCACACACACACATTCTCATGCTGACTCTCACTCACACATAGGTCTCACTCTGACTTACCACAGTCTCACTCTGACCTCACACAGTCTCACTCACAGACAGTTTCACTCACTCTCACTGACTTTACACAGGCTCACTCACACACATGGTCTGACTCACACTCTCACAATCCCATTCACAGTCTCACTCTGACTTCACACAATCATGCTCACACACAAACACACTTGATCTCACTCACACAGCCCGTATGATATAATGATTCAATCTCAACTTATTATAAAATTGAATGTTAATTAAAAAAAGTTAAGGTCTAAAACAAGTGCAATATCACTGGCAATAATAAACAAGTCTATCATTTCTTTTAGTTGCCCTTTGTTGAAGGCATGTCAATGGGTTTGTATTCAGATTACTTTAAACCAATGGAAATATTAAAATATTGAAGGCACGAATGATGTACTGAAGCGTTTAAAGGCCGAACCAAACACTTCAGTTGAAGTATTCATCATCCCGCCTTTGATTGGACAAATGGCTGGTTTGCTTTTTACCAAACTACTGTGGAGGAAGGCAGGCAAATTCAATCGCAATTGGTCAACCAGATTGATACATAAAAGGTTCTTTTCTCATCCAACCAATTGAAACTTGTCTGCGACGTTCGTGAAAGACTGGTGGCAGGATTCAATTCTCCAGCCTTCCATCAAAAATAGCTGATGTGAAAGACATTTCAAAAGCACAGATAAGCACTGCACTCAAAAGTCCAAAATTAATGTTATCCAAGTTGTCTGAAGTCAAGTCACTGTTATCCAAATTGTCCAATTATTTAAAGTACAATACTGTCAAGGTAATTTATTCATATATTGCAGGGTTTTCAATAATGAACAGAGGTTTTAGATCCAATAGAGTCACATGAAACAGTACGTTCCTCACAGCTAAAACTTCCATAGACATGAAGATCTTCTTTTAGTGAATCCGGGTATTTTCATGCTGGATGGTCTGTACCGTTTCGGTCTCTCAGGATGAAGTCGTAATTCACTTTCTTGTTCATTGCAGAATACAAGTTAGCATCATCCAGAAGCGAGGGCACTGAAAAAGCAGAGGAAAGCCACATTATTCACATGTGTTTTCATAGTATTGATTGTACACATGTCCAACTGCCGCCTGGACACAGAAATATCAACGGCTGTGAGGAACACAACTAATTTATTGCAAGGATCAGAACATATTACAAAACACAAGAGAAAAAAATCTTGGAGTTACACCATCCTAAGGTAAACTCAACAACTGAAAATCATTATATTTTAGACCCATGCTCACGATGAGCATCGTTGGTCAAGACTCGAATTCATTTCATATCCTTAGATGCCTGATGGCACATGCCTTCTTCATGACAGTTTGTACAATCATGTAGCTTTGTTCGGCCACATCTGAGGCCAGTGAAGAGTCAGCCAAGCATACACTAGCTCAGGTAAAGATGTCAGATTTTCCTTCCTAAAGAACAATGCAAAACCCCAATTTGTTCACGAATGATCCAGCAGCTACATGGTCACTTCTGCTGATATCAGCATCAAACACAAAAAGGTGCAGGGTGATCAATGTGAAAACACTGAGCAAAGCAAGCATTTCCTTCAGCATTGGATCGGAATCTTGAAAGCAACACCACTGGGGGCACCTTAAACAAACACGAGGCAGTGATCCAGCGTATGACCATTTTCTGGGGGCAATGATAGATGCACAATAAATACCCGCTTTGTCAGTGACAATTGAATCCAGTGGATTGATTATTCTTTTTGAAAACTGACAGGGACAGCATGCTGCAGACGCATTGGGACTCTTCATCTTAATGAGGCATTCTGTTTAACACAGTCTGGGTGGTACATTTTAAACCACAACAGAATTAAACCTGTGAGTCCTCGTTTCTACTTTTCACCAGGAAATGGTTGGGGGAGGGTTGCTACAGATTAGCAATTTGGCAGCAGTGACCCCACCTGTATTTCTTGTCTCTCAGCCATGGGCCAAAAGGAGGGAAAAAGATTAATTTCAGCAACAGAAAACATTTTTTTGGAATAACCAGTTAGAATAAGACTGAACAAAGCAGAACAATGTGATAACAATGTGAATAATTCAGAATTTAATGCCACAACCAACTCCAAATGTGCATCCTTCACTCAATATGGCTTTAAGAGTGGTGGATGTTTGGAATGCGCTGCCGGCAGTGGTAGTGGAGTCAGATACTTTAGGGACTTTTAAGCGACTCTTGGATCGACACATAGAGGATAGTAAAATGTAGGGTATGCAGGATAGATTGATCTTAGTAGAATGACAGGTCGGCACAACATCGTGGGCCGAAAGGCCTGTACTGTGCTGTACTGTTCTGTGTTAAGTGGTTCTGAAGGAGGGCTGCTGGACCCGAAACATTAATCCTGATTTCGCTCTACAAGTGCTGCCACACCTGCTGTCCTTTTCCAGCAGTTTCTGATTTCCAGCATTTGAAGTTCTTTGCTTTTTTTTTGGCTTCAGGGCAATCAGATGAACTAAGCTGCTTTTATTAAGTGCAGATATTAGCTGCTTATTGGCTTACATTCCTCAGATTTGAATCCTGCTGAACATAGTAGGATATGTTCAATTATACGAATTTAGATACCTTCAGCTTTTTGGTGAAATCAGTAGGAAATATCAATCTCCTTGCAGTGGTTATGCCATTCAGAAATAGATTTAGCTTAAATTGAAGCAATTTCCACTGCTCGCCTTTATTTGATTCAATGATCTGTGCTAGATCAAAATCCTGAGGGCGCTCAGGTTCAAATTTGAGCACAGTCATGGCTTTCTTGAAAATTTTGCAGACCCAATCTTGATTAGTCACCTAAATAAAACAACATTCACTTTTCATTAACACATTAGAGACACACACACGGACACAAAACAAATGAAATATGCAAAGCCTCAATTTCCAAAGGGCTTATAAACATAGCTGTTTTCACCCAGAACACTAATTGGGACAGTGTTCAAGTTTATCTATACACTCAGTTTGAAGTAAACAACTAGTTATGAAAGTTATAATTTAAATAAGCCACTTCCATCCCCTCTCAACCAAAGCTCCCAGACCATTTGCCTGCTTTTAACATTTATTGTCAACACAGCAAATGGCTTAATGTTGTTTATGAAATCTGAAATTTCCTAATGCTGTGCTTATTCGTATAGAATGATTCATAAAATTGCTTTGGCAGTTTGAGATATTTAGCAATTTGTGATTGCTAATATTTAATATTCAATCAGTTGTGAATTGCACAGGAATAATATTAGATAGGCAGGATATTGAAAACACCAATTTTTGGGGACAATTGTCTGCTTTTGTTTAATTCTATGTTAGATTTGGAGATCGCTTCTCTCAGCTCAAGTTTGAGCAATGACCTGTAAGATGAAATGCACTAGCAGATTTGATGTTTCTTCTGGAGAACCGCAATGTTTTCTGGTTGACTAGACTCATACATAATTCCACTTAAATTGCACCATACTTCATGGCTAAAAAAATTACTTTTGCAAGCCACTCAAAAGCAAAGATTATAATAAATATATTAATGAACAACAAATTTGAAAAATACAACAGAAGTTGTGGAAATAACTTCCTGGGGAAGTAGCAGATGTAGGCACAATAACAATATCTAAAATATATTTGGATAAGTACGTAAATTGGAAAGGTTTGGAGGTATATTTTGTGCTGTATGTCTCTCCAACTCGAGAAGAGGTACAATCAAATATTACACAATTAGAGGCTACATTAACTAACATTCCCCAAATCGTTCTTTTTTGAATAACCGGTACCATTTCCACTCTGTATGCGCACACTGTAAATGATTTTCGTCATGAATTGGTGATGCACTGGATTTTCTAAAATACATTTGATAAAGTAGCACACAAGTGTGCAAGCAAAATTGAAGCCTGTGGAATGAAATGGGCAGTAGCGGTATAGACACAAAATTGGGTAAGAACGAGAATACAGAATCATGAAGAACAGTTGCTTGCTCAGACGAACTGAAGTAAATGAGGGAAACTGTTTACTGTCCCTTCTGACACAATGTACCAAGGACAAAATCTAAGGTCATTGGTGGGGAGAAAGGCAAATAAAAATGGGGAAATTCTGCTTTTTCCAACCGCAACATCTGAATATGTGGTTACAGCAGATTAAATTACTTTCATAACAGAACTGAATAATTACATGGAGCAAAATTTGCAGAGCAGTGGTAAAAAGGGCAATGGGGAGGGACAAGTTAGATACTTCTTACTGAGATTTAGCACAGACACAATAAGCCAAAGTTCTTTTGCTTTGCAACAACACTCCATGATTCTCTAGCTGGCCTCCAATGATTGTGTTCATTGGCAAAACTATATTCCACTTTCACCAGGAGACGTTGTCATCATTTTGGTTGCGAATTTTCTGTATTTCATAAATGTTCAATTTAAATAGGCTGTTGCTTATCCAAATTCCGCCTCAGATCTTAGGCTGGTTCTGCCCCAGCTTCAACTCACTGACAAGCTAACAAATATTCTCTTTACCGGGGTAAAGAGATGGTGCTTGTTAATATTATTTAAATATCAGAAGCAATTTCCCACACATCACACTGAGTTCTGTCGAGCCACAATCAAAGAGTGTCACTGATCCTTTCAAGGAAAATAAATGATCAAGCCAAACAATCTATGTGCATTCCAATTTGGCCAATATTCCTTAGGCTGTCCTGAACTAGTTAGTAGGTAATTATTCTATTTTGGACTGCACTCTACTCCAACCCATTTTTGATGTGCTTTCTTCCATGCTCCAGCCTTTTAAAATTTCACATGAGCCAAAGCCAGGAAAGAAATAATATTCAATGTCTCTGCTAATATTACTCGATTAGTTGACAGATGGACCAAAGTGCCTGTTGTCAGCTAACTGAAGATCTGGTTCCTCCTTGCTGATTTATTGTACAGTTAACAGTGCGGGTTAACTTGTGATTTTTCCTCTTCAGTAGTTATCAGCCCATCCCCAAAATGGGGTAACAGAGTGCTGCACCTTACTATGTACATTTAAAGGAGAAATGCAAGGAAAATGCGTTCAGGCCTAAAACCTAAACAATGCTCATGCATTGCAAAACAGTATCAAAATGATGGTCAAAGCACTCCCATAGAACAAAAAAAAGGCTTCAGCAATGTGGAAAATAGACAGTGAATATGACTGCATGGCAAAACATAATTTAGATAAATAGTCCTCTTGCATTTATGTCGATACTGACAGAAAGCAATGACAATTATTTAGACTGAGCACGACTGCAGAAAACAATTCAGGTACTTACCAAATTGTTTTGAATTCTTTTGCTTTGTCTTCCTCGAATTCGGCTCGGATGAGACTGCTTTCCTCATTCTGGTCATTGTACCTAGGACGTGTTGTATTCCAGCAGCTGCCCGAGCAAGCACGCCCACGAGACTTGGGTATGTAGTAATATGGTTTTGATGGCACACCACTGTTGCATGAAACTCCATAGGAGGTGGTATCCATGGACTTTAATGACTTTGGAATAATTATTTTGTTTCAGAAGACTTTTGTCAATTGTTGCACATTAGATCGTTCCCTCTTTCCAGTTATATTTATTATTCCACAAAATATGCTGTCTTGCTGCCCTCAAAGGTGAAGGCATTGTCCGCATGACAGCTTCGTTACAAGAACGAGAAGTCGTACATGATTTCTTGCTAGTTGCTCTCTTGTGAAATCTTTTACTTGCAGTTCCTTCTTCTACCACTAAAGATCACTTCTGAGGAATTATGCACTCGTTTGTGTTCACAAGCTGTTAACCCAACATCAGAAATTCATTACTTCGCACACCCACAAATTACCAAGTTTGTTTCTTTAAGCACAATAACATTGTGGTCATTTCACTTGACCATTTAAACTGGTGTTTCAATTCTAAGTTTGTCAGATAAACCTTTTGGGATTTCAGTTTGCACTCAGTATTTGAACATGCTTACATAAATATTTATCTGCCCATTTCACCCCACTACGCACGGAAATCTTGAATCCAACTACACTGTGTGAAGTTAAAACACACATTTATGACATTGTGGGTGACTGCGAATGGGCCAACCAGTGTATTGTGCAAGTCGGAACATGTGTAGGACAATACCACTGACAGAAAGAAAGACAGAGATAGCAACAGCAAAACACATGGAGCCATAGAACCAAAGAAACTAGAAGTGAAATCATCCAAGTCACTGCAGCTCTTAGTTTATGATTAATATAGAGGCAACATAACACTAAACAGGAGAATCCAGAAAAGGGGAGAGGGTATTTTAAAACAAAAAATACCACTCCAAAACACACAAACATGATCTAACAGTGCTTAAACAATTCTTGGGAGAATAAATTGCTAAAACATCCCTGGGACAAGCCCTGGACATATTCTATAAACATCAATGATGACACAACTTTGATAATCTCCCAGGATACAATGCTCTTCAGCAGAGAACACACTAATCAATAGCTAAAAGGCCAAGTATAGAAGAAAAACAAAACATGCAGTCAAGAGGTCTGCATGCAGGGAGCTGCATTAGTTTATTGCAATTGCTGGATCAAGACTTAGCCAACATATTCTACAGTACTGTTTTCGTGCGCAGTGCACTTCAAGCTGCTACAGACATATTCCATGCACTAAAATTTACTGTGTGGAAATTTAAAATGTTGTTAAGAATTAAAGACGAAATATTTTGGTTATTAGTGTGATGATCTTTTTTAAAAAATAATTTGTGTAGCTTCATTTGTACATTTTTAAAAATTATATAAAATAGCTAAGCAAAATAAAAGCAAATCTGCACATCTCAAAAAAAAAATGCCAGCTCTCACGTTGTGAGTGAATAATATTTTTTCTGGAATCAGATGCTTCAGTAACCAGCACAAAGGTTGAATTTTGTTGGGAACGGCATAGCTGTCTTACCTTTGTTCTGAAACCAAGTAACCCAACTTTGGCAAGTGGGACCTGGTCTGGAAAATTGCTGGCAGCGGCCAATCATGAGGATGCTTTGTGGAGCTGCATTCAAATTAAGGATTTCAGTCTGGCTGAAACCTTAAAATGGCTATTTGTCCAAAAGCTATTAAAAGAAAGGTAAAGCCGATTGGCCAGGCAGTCAGCCAGCTCCAGTGGTTGGGGCGGTATCACTGAGTACTCTTGCATCCTCTTGACAGGATAGGATAAGGGAGGGAAGGAAGACAGAAGAAAGAAAAGAAAGAAGAAAACAAAAGTGTCTGGACAAACCAGAGTTTCCAAGAACAACAAATTTTATGTGGTGAGTGCCTCATTGTCTCACCTTTTCTGGCGGTTTTTACGAGGTGCTGGGCACTTCCATTTGCAAGTCACTGAAATCTGATGAAATGCTGGCTGAGGTAATGCTCTCTTCAGAATAATCACTCTCAAGGGATTCTGGCTGCCCAGAGCTTTCAGTTGGAGTTCTGTTTGCTTCAACACCTCTGCTTGAAAACAGGTTGTATAAGGGAAAGGGGACACACCAGAAATATTGAAACGTCATTATATTCTGGACAAACTGTTAAAACAAATTAAACTAGAATGAAGGTATATTGATGCTGTGAGTACCAGGAGTTTGAGTTACGCCATATTCAACCTGTGGGAAATTAATAGTGACACACTAATGCCAAGAGTTAGCATTACTTGTGTTGAACATGACTACATTGTCGACTGGTTAGGAAGTATATGGATAGGTGATTACGTTTTGCATATTCAGATGACTTTTTTCAATGTTATTTGACCTGCTATCAACCTAGTTCTTATGAAAGGGAAAATGTGGACTTGAATACCCAGAGAGTGGAAAATTTTCCCCAACCTGGCCACATGCCAATATGGACATAATTTCTTCGTGAAAGCTGAAGTTTATTAAAAACAAAAGTTAAAACAGAGTAACACCATTGATCATTGATAGAAAACTGTTCACAACACTTTGAAAGATAGGATAGTGAACTCTGAATTTGGTCTTCAGTTTACTGGTACTGCAAAAGTTAGGATTTCTATTCAGCAACTTGCATTTAGATTGCACATTTAACATAGAAAATTTTCCAAAACTCTCAAAAGAAGTACAGCAGATGGCATGATAAAAATTTCCCACACTGAAAATCCTGATTGTTGGTATATTAGGCATTAAATAGTACAGGGAGCAAGAGCAGATGGCTGCTGAAATGTGAGATTGCAAACTAATGCAGCAGTGTTGATTGCCTGCACTTCAACAATCACAATTCAGCTACGGAAACTAAATCACATACATGGAACATCCACACTCATGTAAAGAGAAGATATTCCAGGAAGTGAATAAGTGTTTCCCTTCTCTTTCTTGGTTTCTATATAACAGTCACATGTCACAGTCCAGATCACTGCAAGGCACAACACACCAACAAGGCATGAATTTTCTTCTGAAACTCTACGTGGGTGGGTGGGGAAAAAAATCTGACTTTGCTGAGATCAGCTCAGTCCTTGCCTATTGTACAGAAATATAAAACAATATCTCCAAATCAGGAAAATTACTGAAAACAATAACTTCAAAGTCTTTACACATGCATGCACGACAACATAAACACATACTTTCACTTCAACTGCTATATGGAAATATATTTGAGTTCTGAGGTGGAGCTTCAAGTGTGAGAAGCATGACCGATAATTTTTCAGCAGAAGATATTTTTGCTGCCTGTTGACCCATAAAGTAGAATGCAAATCTGATTTTTCATTCAAAATTGTTAAACATTGCTGGTTTTCATTATATAGGCCCACAAGTATGCACATTCATTTCACTGTAACACCGTTTTTGTTTGATTGGCTCTCATAAACAAATTCAAGAAGGTGAAATATAGCCATGGTGTGTATAATTCTCAGTGGACTGGGCTTGAAAAAAGAAAACTAGAAAACATGAAAATCAAACTTCCTGTGCCTAAGGTGATAGAATAGGTTGTAAAGTTCTACAGAAGTTTCTCTGTGCCTCATCGACACTATGATGTGAACGTACAAACAATATCATGCAATGAAAAGTGGTCATGAATCAGTCACTGCAGGTGGCTAAAACACCACATGCCACGTCTCGTAAAATGAAAGAGTAGGTCTCTTGACCAATAGTAAAGGGAGCACGACTTTCTGTTGCTGATATTTTCAGACAATCTGTCCGAAAATCAAGAACTTTAAATAACTTTCAACTTTCACTTTACCTTTAAACTTTAAAAAGAACTTTAAATGCAACTTATGATCCATGAAAACTGAGTTTCTGTAACATTTTGTAATTACTGTGACAAAAAATATCATGCCTGAAGTTGGCCCAAAACTGACTGTGACACTGATTGAATTGACGATAATGCCAGGTGCTTGCTACACATGTTCATCCATTGCCTGAGGATGAGCTTAATAGTGAGCTTTGTTTATCAAAGCAAGAATGTAAACTGATACATCTAGTACATTTTAAATAATAACTTTTGCCCACCCATTTACAAAGAAACAAACTGCTGTCAACCAATGTAAATATTACAAAGCCTGCTCTGTCAAAACAAAAATCAGGTTCAGTTATCTAAAATCTGGTTCCTTCACCAACTCTGGTCCACCAATGGCAAAGTGATTTTTTTCAGTGGGAGCTTATTTTTGGTTGCATTCTTAAAAAGATACTGTGGCTATCTCTAGATGAGGGGATGATATTTTTAGGCAACCATTTCAAAATACTTTAAAATGCTGACCAATTGTGTAGGGTTATTGTTAATTTTATGTTAGTAATAGGATTCTGTATTTGAAAAGAAATTGGAAGGAAAAGAAACACTTCTCAAAACTGATACAATTTACATCTGGATTTGGCGATGCACCCAAAGCACGAGCTCTTGGACATGTTGCTAAAATTGGTCACTCATCAAGTCTTTGCATTTTCCTGCAATCGTTGGCTTAGTGGTCGTATAATCTGTGCTATTATACACCAGTAAAACACATTTTGATACAACACAATGGAATTGATTCATTGAGCAACTGGCTTTATCCTGATATGTCAGAATTCATTATCAAAACTTTGAAACCAAGGAAAAGGAAGACAATAAATAAACTGGCAGGCTCACTAGCATTCAACAGCAGTTAAAATTGTGGAAGATTTCACAGACAACCCTGAAATGTTTTATCTGCACATTCTGACAAGACCAGTTACTTACTTGCTATTCTCACTTAAGTATTGTTGCATAAAGAACAAGTCTAGAAACTTCTCATTTGGACGAAGGATGTAACATGTGTCAGCAAACTGCAGGTAATTAATATGCAAAATTATTTCATATTCCAGAAAGAACACAAATAAATAATGAAAACCAGAAGAACTGCAGATGCTGTAAATCAAGAACAAAAACAAAGTTGCTGGAAAAGCTCAGCAGGTCTGGCAGCATCTGTGAATGAGAAAACAGAGTTAACATTTCGGGTCCGGTGACCCTTCCTCAGAACTGACGGTGGCTGGAAAAACGTCAGTTTATATGCAGAAAATAGGGAGGTGGGTGGGGTAGGGAGTAAACAATAGGATAGAGCCCAAAGAGAGAGAAAGACAGTTGGACAGACAAAGGAGTTGCTAATGATCAGGCTGGGAGGGTGAGTAGTTGTTAATGGGGACTGTTAGTGACTAACAACCGGGGGTGTGTAGTGCAGGCTATGTGGTTACAAGGCCTGGTGTGTGGGGTGGGGGGCTGGGACATGGGAGAGTTTAAGCCCTAAAATTATTGAACTCAATATTGAGTCCGGAGGGCTGTAGGATCCCCAAGCGGAAAATGAGGTGTTGTTCCTCCAGCTTGTGTTGGGCTTCACTGGAACACAGTAGCAAGCCAGAGACAGACATGTTGGCCAGGGAGCAAGGTGGTGCATTGAAGTGGCAGGCAACAGGTAGTTCAGGGTCTTTTTTGCAAGCAGAATGTAGATGTTCTGTGAAGCGGTTACCAAGTCTACACTTTGTTTCCCCAGTGTAGGGGAGACCACATTGTGAGCAGCAAATGCAGTAGACTAGATTCTTGGAGTTCAGGTGAAGTGTTGCTTCACCTGAAAGGTATGTTTGGGCCCTTGGATTCTGGGGAGGGAGGAGGTAAATGTGCAGGTGCTGCACCTTCGTCGGTTACAGGCGAAGGTGCCGTAGGGCTGTGGGGAGGTGTTGGGGGTGATGGAAATGTGGACCAGGATGCCCCGGAGGGAACGGTCCCCGCGGAAGGTGGACAAGGGAGGGGAAGGGAATATGTGTCTGGTGGTGGCATCTTGCTGGAGGTGGCGGAAATGGCTTCTGATGATCTTTTGGATGTGGATGCTGGTGGGATGGTAGGTAAGGATAAGAGGAACTCTATTGCTGTTAATAAATAAATAATGAGCTGTTAAACAAAGTTCAAAACTGCTATCATTGCTACTGGTATATCCTAGTCAGTGGTAGGTTAAACAGCATCAATAACTTTATTCGAAGTACACAGTAAATCGTGTCACAAAAATATTTCTGCTTGAGAAATAAATGACACTAATGTGACTTTTCATGGATAAATTTCTATACAGATTATCCAGGATGGTTTTGGGACACTAATTCCCAAAGCAGTGTTTCAAAGATGGATGTTTTTTAAAATTAAAGCTTCACTTCAGAACCATGAGCTGATTAAGGCTGAAGACAAGAAATGTTATGAAAGATCATTCATCCAAGCAAAAGAAAATCTGCCGAGTACAAAATAAGTGGCTCATCCATAGTAATTGATACCAAGACATACGGTGAAAATGTTGAGTCAATTTTTCAAAGTTGCACCATCATCAAATTTATGGACCATGAGCAGCTGGAAGTTACCGGACTATTTTCTTTCGATCACATTGGCTTCTGGTTGAATCTTGTCACAAGTTGGCATGTAAAGAGGGGCAGACCTCTCTAAGTCAAACTCTGACAACATGTTACTGCCAAGTTGTAAAGAGCATGCCAGTTTTCAACAGGTCAGTTAAAATAAACACTTGATGAATCATCCATTACAAATGACAGGCTATTTGACAGATTACACTCCGAGCTAGTTAATTGGAGTCACACAGCGTTGGATGCCTATTTTGCATCCCAGCTGATTTTACACCGCGTGGCCCAGTTTGGCAAATTCGGCGTCAGCTGCTTCTGATCGGAACTTATTCTATTCGTAGGTTAGATTGAAATGGGACCTCAAGTTACAGTTCTGTAAGCAAAAATTCATTGTTTGCCACATGGTCAAATTCCTATCATGTTAATATTCTCAGGTTGTCTGCTGAATGCTGCAGTACAAGATGAAAATTTCCTCCGGGTGCTCCGGTTTCCTCCCACAGTCCAAAGATGTGCAGGGGAGGTGGATTGCCCATAGTGCCCAGGATTATTTAGGTTGGGTGGGTTAGACATGGGGAATGGGTCTGGGTGGGATGCTCTTCAGAGGGGCAGTGTGGACTTGTTGGGCCGAATGGCCTGTTTCTACACTACAGGGATTCTATGATAGCCTCAACAGTAACCATGGCAACAGAGATGTTTGAGAAGTTGGTATCACCAGATTCAGAAATATGGAGTGAAATGCCCAGTCAGTGATAACCCCAACACTGCACTCCCTCCATTTCTGATATCCCATGACTAACTGATGCCTCTCTTCTGAAGGAAAATACTAACTAATACGGAGAGATTATTTACTCAGTCTCTTCTATGATGCAAAAGCTTCCGTTACACCTAGACTAATTTAACAACAGAGATAATAGATACTGCAGATGCTGGAGAATCCGAGATAACAAGGTGTGGAGCTGGATGAACACAGCAGGCCATCCTCATTCACATAACCCCTAGGAAATCCTGTACCAGGTTGTGGCTGCTGAAAGGTAAATTGCATCACATTAGCAGTGCAAAAGCAGGCCATTTGGCTGAACTGCTCCATGCTGGTCTTCACACTTCCCCCACCTTGCTTCAAACTCTTAATATGCCTCTTTGTGCCCTTTCTGGCATCTAACTTTCTCTCAAATAAATCTGTGCTAATCTTCTCAACTCGTCCTGGGAGCAGTAGATTCTGCAATCTGACTGCTCTGAGCAACAAAGCTTCTCCTGAATTCTTTTATTGGATATATTAGTGATCATCTACATTTCAGATGCAGTTGTAGACGCCCCCTACATCCCCCATCAAGCAAAAAAAGACAACAATATTGAAAGGCACACTTTTCCCCTTTCATACAATTCCAAACATTTTGCACAGTGCAATTTTCCATACTAACTTTTCGTTTCTTGTCAATGTTGATCAAGCCATTCTGTAAGAGATAGACATGGACAAAGAAAATTAATTCAATATGTACAAAGGTCAAATGGTACTACAAGATCATGAAATTTAAAAGATCAGAAGTGAAATACAAGCTCTGTAAACTTGGTTCCATTTTAGTATATAGTCAAAGGTCAATCACAAATGATCGATCATACCACCAGGTCATATTTTGGACATTACATAGGGCCCTTTGCTCCAGTCAAATAGATCAGTACCAAGCTGATGCCATTCTCAGCTGCTCAACTGTGCAACAGGCAGTGACATCCAGCTAACAAATTTACCTGAACAGAATAAAAATGATGTGTAATTTATCCAACCTTTTGAAAAACTAAACCCGTATTCAATCAATTGCAAAGTGATTTGCATGTTTCTTTATTTACAAATTATTTGATTCACAACACAAAGCATCAAATTATTCTCATCAGTATCGTTAATCAAACTCATTAGTTTCTTTCATTGCTTTGATTCTCATCTACATGCAGCTTGCAATGAAACTGTAACAATAGTGCTCATCAGCAAATACGGAATCCAAATCTAGTAAAACAGACTTACAAAACGATAATTAGGGAAAGCCAAATCCAACATTGTTAAATCTTTCTTAATAAAGTTCCCAGGTATGGCACTATTCCCCGAACGAACCCCGAGAATAAGAGAGGTGAATTTGTTTCATCCATTGTAAATGTATTGTCACATTTCCCAAACATACTACTTCATACCTTATTTATTCCCTTTATTATGCAACTAAGTCTATTTAGAATCAAAATTTAGGACTCAATTTTTAGACACAGTTATACAGTCGAATACAAAATTAGATCTACAAAGGCCAGGCAAGTTCAGAGTTTGATCCCTGATCTGTGAACTGTCAACCAAACTCAATATTTGTGTAACTTCATCATTTGGAGATTAGAAATTTTCTAAGTACTGTGCAATTTCACTTGAAAATGAAAACAATTTACCTCACCAGATCTCCAAAACTTTGTCTCAATAAGGTTAGCTCTCACTTTTCTAAACGCAAGACTATAACTCTATTCAATGTCTTTTCATAGGACACCTCTCTTGCTCCAAGAACTAATTTAATGGTCTCAGACGGTGGACTGGTTAAGAAGCTAAGATCATAAGAGATCCACCGGAATTGGCAAATTGGAACCAAAACTGGCTTTGTGGCAGGAAGTAAGTGTGATTTTTGAAGGGCATTTCTGCAACTTGAAGCTTTCATCTAGCAACATACCACAGATTACAGTGGTGGTGAGAGAGATAGGAGGAACTGCAGATGCTGGAGAATCTGAGATAACGAGGTGTAGAGCTGGATGAACACAGCAGGCCAAGCAGCATCATAGGAGCAGGAAAACTGATGTTTCGGGCCTAGACCCTTCTTCAGAAAAGTGGTTCTTGCTGTGTGTACATTAATTTTCAAGACACATAAGCTAAAAATATGAACACCAGGTTCACAGATGACAGGTGTGGAAAATAGCAAAAAGCCTTAGTCTCGAGGATTACACAAATGGGCTGATTAGAAGGTCTGAAAAGAGGCAAATAGAATTCAATCCTGAAAAGTGTGAGGTGAAGCGTTTTGGGAGGACTAATAAGTCAGGACAATACATGTTAAATGGAAGTTTTAGGAAGTGCAGAGGATCAGGAGGACCTTGAGGTGTGGACATAAACATATTCTTGAAGGCAGGAGGGCCTGTGGATAAGGTGGTAAAAGCACCATATTGGATACTTGCATGAATGTAAGAGCAAAGAGGTCATGACCAAACTGTAAATAATGTCATTTCAGCCACAGCTAGAACACTGTGTGCCTAGAGACGAAGGCTCTTTGCTATTTACCACGCCTCCAATTCTTGTGTCAACTGTGAACCTGCTGTTTATACTTACAGTTTTCGCATCTTGAACATTAACGTACACACAGCAAGAACCACCACTGTGCCTTGTATGCCGATGGATGAAAGCTTCAAGTTGCAGAAATACCCTTCAAAAGTCACGCTTACTTCCTGCCACAAAGCTAATTTTGGTTCCAACTTGCCAATATAGGCTGGGCTAGAACAATTCAGTTGTGAAGAGGGACTAAATAACCTGGGGCTGTCTTCAATGCAACAAAGAAGCTGAGGGGGAATCTGGCTGAGGTGCAAAGAGTTCTGAGGGGTTTGGGTAGGTGCAAGGAAAATCTTTTTTCCGTCCTTGTTAAGAAACAGGGGTGAAAGTTTTAATACAAGGAGCAGGGTATTTAGAGGGGATTTGATTAAGAACTTTTCACCCAGAGGTGGTGGGTTTCTGGAACTCACTGCCTAAAAGGGTGGTAGAGGCAGGAACCCTTGAGACATTGAAGAACTATTTCAACGAACTCTTGAAACGCCACATCAAACAAAGCTCCTGTGTGGGGGTAGGGGCTGTGGCATTGTGTATGTATCATCCCTACCTGTGAGGCAAGGGATCCCTGTTCAGTCCTCTGCCTGCTTCAGAAGGGAGTCATAAGCATGTCTGAACAGGTTGATGAAAAAACCAACAAATGCAAATTCTTTAAAGGGGTCTTGTGGTGCAGTGGTAGTGTCCCTACCGCTGAGCCAGAAGTCTGAGCTTGAGTTCCACCTGTGCCAGACAAGTGTCATCATGTGTCAGAATATATTGATTTAAAATACCTATAAGGCTATGGGCTAAGTGGTACAAAATGGGATTAGAATAGATGGATGTTTCATGAGCAGTGCAGACATAAGGGGCAGTGCTGCAAAAACTCCAGCCAGCTTGCTACATCCATGATGGCTATCTGAGTTATTGTATAACCCGGGTTTAGTTCTTCTTCACTATCCTAAAAGGGATGACCAAATGAGTACCTCAAACTCTGCCTTTGTGAACAATGGCATATTTCAGTGCTTGAGCCAAGGTGTTGTGTTTATCTCAAAGATAGCAAGAACTGCAGATGCTGGAGTCAGAGTCAATACAGTGTGGTCCTGACCTGAAATGTCCATTTTCCTGCTCCTCTGATGCTGCCTGACCTGCTGTGTTCCTCCAGCTCCACACTGCATGGACTGCTGTATTTATCTATCAGACAATGGGAAATGTTTGTGCATACCAGTCTGGGCCAACAAATTCACTTCTCTTAAATGGAGAAATATTCTACCCATAACCCAACACACTTGTAGACATGCAACCAGCAGCATGGTTGTAGCTTCAAATATATAACCAAACATGATAAATGGTTTAAGTAGCAGCAATGCTGATGTCTTCACTATAGTTACAAGGAGAACTGCTTAACGGCATATTTATAACAAAGCTACAACATTATGGAAAGATAAATCAGACTTAGTTGTAAAGCTTAAAGTTTAACTGCTTCAATTTGAGAACATTTCATTCCGATACTGAACATAAAGGGATGACTTACCTTCTTCTTTGTCACTTTTACCGTTTTGTGTGTCAGTATTTCGTTTTCTTTCAAAGTACTGTCGAGGGCGGCAAATTTTGAAGCTCTATCCTGAAGATGTACAAAGAAAACCAACTATTCGTTCACTGTACCTGATCGATATCTCCCATAATATCAAATAAGATAACATAAGAGATTTCAAAACACAAGCCTTTATTGAAAAAAACATTTTACGAAGCTAAAGCCTTATGCCAACATTTGGCCAATTCTAACTTCAATATGTGATAACCAGGCCATGATATTTGGAAGTGACATTACAATGTATCCCATACAGAACAGTTTAGCACAAAACTAATATAAATGCTAAGCCCATAAAAAATTCACTTGGGAACTATTTCAGATTCTTATCCAAGTTTGCAAATCAAATTGTTGGACATGGTAAAGTTGATGCATCAAACTGCATTAAAAATGGGATACAAAATTTTATTGTCTGAGATTTAAAAATACAACAGTGAAAATTATGATTGCTGGGTCACTCTGTTGGAATTCACCATACAATCGCATTTGGGGAAGTACTTTCAGCAAATACATCGTAATATATTTAGGTGGTATCTTTTCACTCCAGTCAATGGCAACTATGGATCAATGGTAAGTGTTGACATGGCGACCTTGCTAATGGCACGCCCATCCAAATAAAGCTTAGAAAACCATACTGCCATAGCACATCTGTGTAATATGCTGAAAGATTAGTGAACCATGCATCAATATTCACTGTATAATCTCGGAGACAGCTTAAGAGAAGTTACACAACTGTCCAATCTTGAACTGACATTTTCCCCAAAATATTTACAGAAATTTACACCTCAAAAACAATCATCCTGCACAGGGCACAGTTTTGATTATCAAAGCAAATATACTTTGAGATTCATTCCATATTGGAAAAATAATTTGGAATTCTGCACTGTGCAGCAATAACAAAACACAACAAACAAAGTGTGACAGCAGGACAGTAGAAATTCTGGAGCAAACATCTGGACAGCAATGTAAAAACATAGTCAGCTGCAACTAGAACTTTAAGCAGTTTGAAAAATGACATCCTAGCATGATTACTGCATTTCATCCTCATCAAATACCTGCTTAAAAATGCTTCGAATCCATCTAAGAATGATTAAACAGAAAACCTGCATTTTGACTACTTTCTGTTTGGTTTGTGTAACAAACTAGTTTGGTAAAGTGACATCAAAATATTTATAACGAACCAATTATTTCGTTACTTTATAAAATTCAGGAACAAAATGAATGGACAAAGGGCACGATAAAGGGAGTGAGGAAGAATGGCTAGAAACTTGGTTCAATAATATGCTTCTTCAGAAGGTTTTCGAAGTTAGTTTTAACTGTCAGTTTTGGTCCAAGCCAGTTGAAACTAGATAGTTGATGTCTGAAATAGTCAACAAACAAAGCAATATGAATTTCTCTCAGTTCCTACGCAGTAAATATTTCTTACTACAGAGAACAATAAAACGAAGATATGATAATTGAACAAAAACACTTATGAGAACCAATTAAAACTCTTCATGTTTCCCCTTGGCTTTTTTCATTACAAGGCCCTCCAAGTGTACAAAGCAAAAGAAAAATTTGGCACATGTCCTGCTTTATACATTGCTCAAGAGTTCAAATTGCCAAGATAATGAACACTGAGAAAGATAATCTATGAATGTTGCATCACTGGCAGCATAGCCACATTCGATGTTGATTAAAATGTTAACTGCAATATCCACATCATAACAAAACAATTTTGGAAGACTTGAGCCAAGCTCGACCACCTAGAATGCATTACATAGATTCCTTGTTCTATTATTAATTGACAGTATCTGCATGCATTCAGCTACTGACTTAGTTCATTGCAGATATTTTACTTGAAAATACTGATCATGCCCTGAATATAAATACACTGGTCCAAGTGCAACACCGTACCTGCATTTGCAGCTGTCTACTTGCCATAAAGTTATCTTCTTCAGAGAATATATTTGAAAGCTCTTCGAACATTGTCTTACTGCTCCTAGTCAAGAGAATGAGACAAATTACTCTTGACAGAATAGAATCAAGATAACAAATAGCTGACATGGAATCTGACAAATAAGCAAGTAATACAGACAGTGAAGGGCAGTGAAGCATGTCTGCAATAACTATAGTTATTTTAACCAAGTTGTTCAGACATCTTGTGGCACATCTCTGGGGCAGGTAGAATTTGACCCCAGATTATTTAAGGCCAGGGATGGGGATATTACCATTGTGCCACAGAAGCCCTTCATTGCAGTAGTTCTGGTAAATCTCATTGCAGCAAGAGAGATTTCACTTCCAAGCCACCAAAAAAGACCAAACATGATCAAATTTTCTGAGGCACAGGAATATAAACTACAAGTGCACACTTCAAAGAGGTACAGAATGCTTTCTCGGATGATTAAAATAATTGTGCTCTTAGTATTTTAGTATCCTATACAAACTCCGGCTTATATCATCCGGTCACAGCGTATCCACAGGAAACTGTGTTACGTTACATTCAACAGCAGATCAGTTTTGGAACACAATAGTTAAATATGTTACGTTGCAAAGTAGTTTTCTTTTTCCACTTAAGAAAATTAACTCCTCACTCCTTTGTGAAAGAATGAAAGATTCTGCCAAGAAGCCAGTTGTTAGGATTGCACAGTAGTGCCTCTGGTAATCCTGTCAACACATCGAGAATGTGAAGATCACTGGGGCAAGTAAACTTGGAGGTCAAGCCTGCAATTTTCTACCACATATTTATTAAAAAAAAATGGCTCTTTCAGAAAAATGACTTACTTTGACACGGCTGCCCAAGTCTGCTGCAACTTGAATACACTATTCGATTTCAATGCAGAGGCAATTGCACACACTGAGGAGAAATTTTGCAAAATCCTCCATCCCTTTTAGAAAATAAAACATGAGTTCTGTGGAAAAAGCAGTGAATTCCCATTACCCAATACCTCAGAATTTAAATGTTCAATCAGATAAACGTTAGCTGTGAAAATAACAGCATTAACAAACAGGCTTTGTGGGGGCAAGAATTCCACGATTCTTGGCAACTTAAAACTTGATATTCATTTTCTTTTCCCTCTGGGGCAACCTTTTCAGTTCACTCGCTGCCAACTTTTGACTGGTTAGATATGGTTATTGACACCAAAGGAAAGCTTAGAATGAGTAGGATTGAGACACGGACATCTGAGTGGTGGAAGTGGCGATGGTAGGGAGGTGGAGATGGGGTAATCACCTATGTTATATCCATTGCATTCAGCTGATAAATGAATGATAGATTGTACTATCTGACAGAATAGGAGGGCAGGGCCAGCAGCATGAGATAATCATTCAAGGAAAGCATATAAATCAGAAAACTGAGTCTACTTTTATGAATCACAAAGCTATTGATACTGAGTTAACTCATCTTAGCTAGGATAGCAGCTGAATGTCCTTCATCTGCTTGTATCACGGAGGAAGGGAGAAAAATAGAACAAATCAAACCTCCCTTCCACAAATCATAAATTTGCACTTTGCCGGGGGAGGCGGGGGTTGGGTGGGGAAGGAGGGTGGTGGTAGGAAACCTGCGAGTGTTTGTTATCAGGTCTCAAAGCCACTTCTGCTTGGGGTGGAAGGCCAGGGAGGGGGAGGGTCATCAGACCACATGGAATTTATTTGGAGGTGCCTCAATTGACATAATCAAATAGGTAGGTGCCTTATCTGATTAAGTCCAGCAGGTAAGTTCTCAAGCCAAGAGTCTTCTGGCTTGAGGGAAATAATGCTGCTGCGGTAAAAGCTAAGTGATGGAGGGCACTTCAATATGGAAGCCGCCCCTCGTCAGCTACTGTAAAAACTCAAATGACAACTGGAAAAGTCAGCCAAGTGATCACTGTAAGGTGGCGACTCCTCTTCAGAATGGCCTTTGACAGCGCCAGTATCCAGGTCGGCAGGGAAGACCTGTCAGGAGAACCTTCATTCCCAACCTTACTCAAGAATGAATACTTTATTGTCATGTGTATCTGGGGAAATACATTGAAAATACAGTTTTGTTGCGACAATCCAGTGCCATTTTGGATTCTCAAATGAATAAGAATATATTACTTACTTCACCTTATTAGGTAATTACTAGGTTCCTGTCCTGATCCTTTCCAAATGTACTAGTGGGAATTTTACACAATGGTGGCAAGGGCAAGCCTAGCTTCAGATATGATTGCCCTTCCTCGTCCTTTTCCCAATTGCTGATTAACATGCTGAGACAAATTCCTTTGGCAAACACATAAGAAACAGACAACTAGGCAAGTTGCTGAAGGGCCATCATGTGGGCATACAGAATGCAGAAAATTGAGAATAAAATTTACACTCTATCACAAAACTGATTACAGCTAGGAAGGGAGGCAAACAAGACGATGTAATGCCCAATAAGTAACTTCATTTTTGAAGGGCCAGTAAACGTCTGAAATCAGTTTGCTTTCATTTTCCACATAAATATTTTTGATTATTAAAAAAACATTAATATTTCAATGCAACTGTAAATTGAGGCATGAACTATTAGCAGCCAGCACTATGGAAATAACGAATGCTAGGATTTGCCATTAAGCATTCAACTCTTCTTCAGAAAACAATTCTGCTCACGAATTCAAGAGGCTTTCAAACCCTGGACATATCAACACATAGTATGAACTGCTTGCTCTCCTCCACCATGGTTGTTTCATGCACTGTGGACTTTAACCTGTCACAAAGGCTAAAAATCAATAAAGAATAGTGTACCTGGGCAACATCAATCCATTTCTCAATGATTTTAGCCCTCTGCCATGGTTTCAGGTGTTGAGGCCTCAATATGGTGCTGGTGACACATTTCTTCACATTACTGAACTGTGTAATGGTGGCCCAGATGGTTGGTGCCAGATGCTGGCTTTCTTTCTTGCCTCATTGACACCTGATGGACCCTAAACATTCGTTGGGCACAAGTTTCTTAAAAAGATCCTGATCAAAAATAAAAAGGAAACAAAGATTAAATATATTAGCAGTACCATGGTTTAAGCAATGAACTACAGACAAGATTTTTCCATTCATGGGTAAATTCATCCAGTTAGTTTGCAACTGTACATTCAAAACTGCACAAGCTATATCTTCAACAACTGAGTACATAATACTCACATCAATGCACAAAGGGCATACACGCTGCTCAGACGGTTCAACACTCTTGAATTATCAGTCATCTGCTTCCTACTTGTAGGTTAGATTCTAAATCACTGGTTATCTCCACCCAACTCCTACTGCTGGCTCCATGCACGGCCAGTGCACGGCTCTGTTGGCAATAGTCACTCCTAGTGATGCTCAATCCTGGCGGCCCATAAGCTAGACAGACTGGACATCAGTATCGCGGCCCTGCATCATGTCTCTGCATCAGGTTAAGTAGACCTCAATATCAACACCTCCCCACTGTTGGTTTCATGCTGAAGATGAATATTGCCAGACATCCAAGCCTGTCAATTGGTCATTCTGATTGCATTGTGTCCTTCTGCCTTCCTCTTCAAGAGTGGCAACACCTATCAACACTGATGCTCCGACTGTGAAAGTTAAAGAAATAGGTTCTTCAGATCCCCGCGAACTCATTCAGAATGGACAAATTTGTCAGTCTTGTCAATTTCAAAGCCAGAGTTGGCCGTGACAGGCTGGAGTAGAAGGGAGTGCTCAGAAAACATGGTGTGGGAAACTGTTGCGCATTTATGCAAGCATGGTGGACCCTCACTTTTAACAGTTCCATCATGTGACAATGATGTCATCGATCATTTCGGGCAGGGAACAGCTGAGGCCAACCCTGCTGCCTCTATATAATAAAACTATATAATAAAACTCCTGCTGTTGAACACTTCGGCCCCCTGGACCTGAGTGGTCAGGAAAAACAACTGGTGACGAGGATCAAAGACACTGCTTTGAGATTCACGAGGTCACACTACTGATTTGAAAAAGAATCATGGTCCTCACTGCAGATCTCAATGGTTCAATAAAAGAAAAGCAGCTGCATTCTTCTACAGACACCAAGATAGGTGGTTTCCCACCCAAAATGCCTGTTGTCATCATTATGTCACATGATTAGACTCCAAGTGCCAGTATGTATACACACATACATACGCAACAGAGATTGCAGTGAAAACAGACTGTTTCCTTTGGAACTCTGTGCAGAAAAGCAGCTACCCATAACCAACACCGATTTTTGAAAAAATTATCACTTCCAGGCTAGATAGATGCACCCCTGTTCTGAACACTGACATATGCTTGGGCTTTTTGAGACCTAGAGGGCTACTTACATACCAGAGTCACACCTAATGCTGTATTATAGACCACTGTCTCACTTGCTCAAAGCTGAACTTCCATTTCAAGCCGAAACATATGACCAGACCTAGACATAACTCAAATTTTGAGTCAGCAACCATTAGCCTCATTTTGTAGAGGTAGGCATCAAGCCACCTTGCAGACCAGACTGGAATACCACAATCTCATGGCTGATTCCACTCCAGAAGATCTCTGGGAACACAACAAAGTTATCGTACTGGATACTTTGAACAAAATCACTGGACCCATGCAGGAACAGTGACTGTTATAATGTTGTAACGCAACATTTGAAATTTAACCCTGAAATACTATTCATTTTGTAGAGGTTCAACACTAAGTTACAAAGGATTTTCAGTGCTCTCCCAAGTCACTTATTTCACATGACATTCATTCAAAAAAAGGCAAGTGCTGAAGTTTTAATCAACAGGCATTTCAAGCTAGATACTGAAGTCACATGTCAAACAAGACATTTTGACATCTTGGAAGACTGCACTGTGAAGGGAATTCAGTTATAATGACTGGTGGATCAGTAATACCATTAAATAATACAGAGGGATTTGGATGCTTCCTGCTGACTGAAACATCTTATTTAGAATGACTGGGCAACAGGTCTCAATAGAATGGCCCCAGATTCCTGTTTACTCACAGCATCCAGAAAAGTCAGCTGCTCTGCAATGAAGTGTGACGCGTAGAAGAAGAGCTTTTCGTCAACTTGTTCTCTGGTTTGACCACGTTCTTCTCCCAGGTAGAACCTAACTCTTCTACATTAACCTTCTGCACAAGTGAAGATAGATATTTATTTTGTGCCCAAAGTTCACATTGCTCTAAAACATCTTACTAACTTGCGTCTAGAAGTTGTGCATTAGTTTACAAGAGTTATCTAACATTTCTACTTTTACATCTAGATTTGGTAAAATTAATATGATATTGCAGTGAAACCCTCCTTTTGGAAGCATTTCAATTGCAGAAGAAATTGTATTTATTGATGGATTCCCATCCCAATTTCTGGCCGGAAAAAAAATCACAATTTCTTGTTTCACAATAACCTGCAACGTTATTAAGTCACATTATAAAATAAAATGTCATTGACAGAACAGTTAAAAAGGAAAATGTCCAGAAAGACTCATTAAATGCTGCTGGGTCTTACTGGACCATATTCGAGTGTCAATTCTATGCAGAATTTGGTCTTGTACATCATGCAGTCAGTACAGGGGTATTTACTCAGCAATACATTTTAAATAATATAGCTTAACCAAAATTTTTGGAAGTAATTTTGAAGCTTGTCAAAGGAAGCCCAAATGAACTGAACCCTAAGACAGAGGGCCAAGCCCTCCATGAACTGACAGGGAGGCATCCTGAATTTGACAACCTCAGATTACCACTCAAAATGGAGGCCCTTGTAACACATTGCTAATGTTCCTACTTCTGGACCACGCGGCCTGGGGCTTAGTCTCACCTGCTCCAGAGGTGTGTACCAACCAACAATGGCTCTGGTGCTGTTGTGCTCGTGCCATTACCTCTGAGCCACGAGGCCTGGGTTCAAGTCCCAACTGCTCTAGAGTGTGCATTAACATCTGTGAAAAGGTTAATTAGAAAAACATCTTGCTACTCAAAATGAACAGCTTTACACATCATGTCCAAACAAATTTAAACACACCACCGATCCAATCCATTGAGAAGTGATTCTTTCACTGATGCTGATGTATTCCATTGAAAATTAGGAAAAAAGTTAAAGGGAAGGTGAACTCAAGAGTTGTTAGTAATGGAGGTAATAGGACCCAAAAAGGTGCAAAAACTGGCATAAGGGCACTTTATCTGAACGCTCAGAGCATTCGAAACAAGGTGGATGAGTTGACAGTGCAAATCATGGCAAATGGGTATGATTTAGTGGCTATTACAGAGACATGGTTACAGGATGGTCATGACTGGGAGTTAAATATCCAAGGGTATCAAACTGTTTGGAAGGACAGACAGGAAGGTAAGGGAGGTGGTGTTGCTCTGATTTTTAAGCATGATATCAGGGCAGTAGTGAGAGATGATATAGGTTCTACTGAACAAAACGTTGAATCCATTTGGGTGGAAATTAGGAATAGCAGGGAGAAGAAGTCACTGATAGGTGTGGTCTATAGGCCATCAAATAATGACATTGTGGTGGGGTGGGCAATAGACATAGAAATAGCTAATGCATGTAAAAATGGTACAGCAATTATCATCGGGGATTTTAATCTACATACAGGTCGGTCATGGCAGCCTTGAGGAGGGGTTCATAGAATGCATCCGCAATAATTTCCTTGAACAATATGTAATGGAACCGACCAGGGAGCAAGCTATCCTAGATCTAGTCCTGTGTAATGAGACAGGAATAATTAACGATCTCACAGTTAGGGATCCTCTCGGAAGGAGCGATCACAGTATGGTCGAATTTAAAATACAGATGCAGCGTGAGGAGGTTAAATCCAGTACCTATGTCCTGTGCTTAAACAAAGGAGACTATGAAGGAATGAGGAAGGAGTTAGCTAAGGTAGAATGGAATGGAAGCAAAAACTTTCTGGTGGGTCAATTGAAGAACAGTGGAGGACTTTCAAAACAATTTTTCACAGTGCTCAGCAGAAGTATATTCCAGTCATAAGGAAGAACTGTAGGAAAAGAGAGAGCCAGCCATGGATGTCTAAGGAAATAAAGGAAAGTATCAGATTGAAAAAAAACACATACAAAAAAGCAAAGAGTAGTGGGAAACTAGTAGACTGGGAAAGCTTTAATGGCCAACAGAAAGCCACAGAAAAAGTTATAAAGAAAAGTAAAATAGATTATGAGAGTAAACTAGCTTGGAATATGAAAACAGGCAGCAAAAGTTTCTATAAATATGTAAATTGTAAAAGAGTGGCGAAGGTAAACATTGGTCCTTTAGAGGATGAGAAGGCCAACCTAATAATTGGGAATGAGGAAATAGCCGAGACATTAAACAGTTATTTTGTGTCCGCCTTCACAGTGGAAGACACAAATAACAAGCCGAAAACTAATGGCAAGAAGGTTATGGCAGGTGAGGACCGAGAAACTATCATTATCACTAAGGAGGCAGTGCTGGGCAAGCTAATGGGGCTAAAGGTAGACAAGTCTCCTTGCCCTGATGAAATGCATCCCAGGCTACTAAAAGAGGTGATGGGGGAAATAGCAAATGCACTAGTAATTATTTACCAAAATTCACTGGACTCTGGGGTGATTCCTGCAGATTGGAAAACAGCCAATGTGACGCCACTGTATAAAAAAGAAAGTAGACAAAAAGCAGGTAACTATAGGCCAGTTAGCTTAACTTCGCTAGTGGGGAAAATGCTTGAATCTATCATTAAGGAAGAAATAGCAAGACATCTGGATATAAATTGTCCCATTGGGAATACCCAGCATAGGTTCATGAAGGGTAGGTCATGTTTAACTAATTTGGTGGAATTCTTTGAGGACATTACTTGCATGGTGGACAATGGGGAACCTGTGGATGTGGTGTATCTGGATTTCCAGAAGGCATTTGACAAGGTGCCACACCAAAGGCTGCTATATAAGAAAAAGTTACATGGTATTACAGATAATGTATTGGCATGGATAGAGGATTGGTTGACCAGTAGAAAGCAAAGAGTTGGGGTAAATGGGTTTTTCTGTTTTGCAGTCAGTGGCTAGGGGTGTGCCTCAGGGATCAGTATTGGGACCTCAGTTGTTTACAATTTACATAGATGATTTGGAGTTGGGGACGAAGTGTGGTGAGTCAAAATTTGCAGATGACACTAAGGTGAGTGGTACAGCAAAGTGTGCAGAAGACACTGAAAGTCTGCAGAGGGATATAGATAGTCTAGGTGAGTGGGCAAAGGAGTACAATGTTGATAAGTGTGAGGTCATCCATTTTGGTAGAAATAACAGCAAAACGGACCATGTTTTAAATGGTAAAAAACTGCAGCATGCTGCTGTGCAGAGGGACTTCGGTGTCCGTGTGCACGAATCGCTAAAAGTAGGATTGCAGGTGCAGCAGGTGATTAAAAAGGCAAATGGAATTTTGTCTGCCATTGCTCGAGAGATGGAGTTTAAAAACAGGGAGGCTATGTTGCAGCTGTATAGGGTCCTGGTAAGGCCACACCTGGAGTACTGTGAGCAGTTTTGGTCTCCTGACTTGAGAAGAGATATACTAGCATTGGAGGGGGTGCAGAGGAGATTCACTCGGTTGATTCCAGAGTTGAGAGGGTTGGATTATGAGGAGAGACTGAGTAGACTGGGATTATACTCATTGGAATTCAGAAGAATGAGGGGAGATCTTATGGAAACATATAAGATTATGAAGGGGATAGATAAAGTGGAGGCAGGGAGGTTGTTTCAGCTAGCAGGTGAAACTAGGACTAGAGGGCATCGCCTCAAAATAAAGCGAAGCAGATGTAGGACTGAGGTCAGGAGGAACTTCTTCACCCAAAGGGTTGTGAATCTGTGGAATTCCCTGCCCAGTGAAGTGGTTGAAGCAACCTCACTGAATGTTTTTAAGGCAAGGCGAGATAAATTTTTGAACAATAAAGGAATTAAGAGTTATGGTAAGTGGGCTGGTAAGTGGAGCTGAGTCTCAAAAAGATCAGCCATGATCTTATTAAATGGCGGGGCAGGCTCGAGGGGCCAGATGGCCTACTCCTGCTCCTAGTTCTTATGTTCTTATGTATCCAAATGGTCATAAATGTGCCTAAAATGGTGCTCCTCTAGTGCCAATGATTACGATGAGACAACACAGACTTTTAGGATCACTGGTAAACGAGGTGTTAAATGGCCATTTTAACAAATTAATTTCATCATAGTTCACGACATAAAAAGATCTTAACTTACATCATAACTCAGACTTTTGAATTACCATTAAGTTGCAGAGTTAACAATTTATCTGGCAGCTATGTAAGCTATTTATAGAGATGTTTCGCTTTGAAACCCAAATTACAATAGAAAGCAGCTAAATTAGCCAAAGGCACTTGTGCTGATCCAAATGGATCCATCTGTTGCAATCTCATTTCTCTGTACTGTGACGAATTGTAGACAAGCAATTGTAATGCGAATTGTTTGCTGTATCATCATGTTAACTTTGCAATTCAACTCACATAGACAACTAACTCCCTCTGAATACAAACTTATCAAAAGACATTCTGAATTTATTTTTCCTATCAAAGTGGTTAACTTCATACTTTGCCACATTGCATTCCATCTGCCACATCTTCTCCCATTCTACCCACCCTGTCTGTAGCCTTTTTTCATTCTCACAACAACATACAAATTGTCAGAGATGGAGCAGTTGAAGGTGAAGAGAAAGACAGAAAGCGGAAACAAGTTCAATAAATTTTTCCAGTTGGTGACAACAGCAAGGAGCTGCATTCATGGATTGGAACAAGAAATTCAAGAGACAGGGCTGGAATAATGTATGTTCCACATCTCCCATTAAAAAAAAAGCAGCATTTCGGGGTTACATGCAAGCACTCACAGCAATGCCTTCTTTGTACAGGAAGTGAGGGACATTAAATTAGATGACGTTGAAATACAGGCTGTTCAGAGTAAGATCAAGTTCAGCAAGGAAACACAGGTGTGATAAATGGCGATTGGTTAGGCAGGATTAATATAATATAATCTTTCAGAGATGTATTTAAAATAAATTCCCAAACTGCCTTTGCAGCCAAACAGAACACACCTTCACCACTGCCCCACCAACCCCACCCAACAATTATTTCCCCTTGACTTTTGAATTAAAACCACTGTTTTTGCAACATAAATATAAATCTTACTGGACATCTCGTTCTTTGCTGTTTCATCCTTCAGAAACCAACTGAGGAGTTTCTGGGCCTGTTTTTCACAATCTGACCCCGGCGCTGTCTGCTTCAACTAAGAAAGTACCTTCTGGAGACAAGTGTAACTTGAAACTTGACGAAAGTCTTCTGGGTGCTGCTCCATCCAGATTTGGAGAATTTCAGCTATAGCACTGGAAATGAAGTCAGAGTTAATAACTGTTCATTGGGGAAGCAAAAATTGTGGAAAAAAACGTCTAATTCTACAAAGTTAAATGCAACAGATTAAAGTTGCAACATGGGGTCATCACGGTTGCATAGGAGAAGTTGGGCTACCATCTTGAATTGCTGCAGTGCACATGGCAATGATAATCCTGCCATGCCATCAGATAGGGAGCGTGTGGTACTTGGACCCAGTGACAAATGAACGACTGTCTAAATTAGAATTATGCTGGCCATGGATGGAAGCTGCAAGTTGGCCATGTTTCCAAGTTTTCTTCTTTGTAGGATGCACAGGTAAGCTTAAGGCTCATGTATAAAGTGATTTCACATGCGTCTGAGGATACTTATTACACCAGCAGGAGCTCTTGGTATTTAGATTCTGCTTTCTCCACCAGTAAGGAGAAAGTGAGTTTTAAAACAAAATCTTCTTTGTAAAAGTCAAATGGGACAAGTCAAGTGAACAAAGAAAAACACAAGGACAATGATGATTTGTTTGTCTGCATTTTGGGAGTTGCATTGCTAATACTTGGATACCCCAGCAACATGGCAAAGTCGGGTTGAGCTGAGGATGACTAATGAAATACTCCAATATAGTCAGCTTGCAATTCACTGATTTTAACCACCTAGTTAATACTGAGAGGCCATGTAGCATTATTTCACAGGCAAATCAATGGTTACTTATTTGCAACAAGACATCAGCTGCACACAAAAGTCATCACAATACTGAAATAGAACCCCTTGCACAGAAAAACTCCCTATGGCACTTGACAGCAGGTTAACCATATAAAAACTGACATCAAAGGAGGAGATATTCAAACAGGTGACCAAAGGTTTGGCCAGAGTGACTTTTCGTGAGCTTCTTAAAGGTGAGAAATGGTAACGTCTACGGGAAGGAACTATACATCTGCAGGAAGTAGCACTAATGGTGATGGGCTGATGAAAAAAATCAAGAGATGCACAGCACTCTGGACTTGGCAGAACAGGAAAGTTCCAGGCAATGTTTGGGACCTCAAATAATTCCATACAGAAGAAAGGTGAGAACATGAAGGGATGTGAACACAAGAATTGACAGGTATTTTGAAAAAATAAATCAAAACTTCAGGCATCGGTCAACCAGGAGACAATGTGGGCCAGCAAACATCAGAGTGATGGGTCATGTTGTGAATTAGGAGATGAACTGAGTTTCAGATCTGGTCTGTGATGGGAAATGCAGGAGGAACCTTTGACTTTGCAAAGACTCCAAAAAGTAAACATTTGTTTAATTAGCATCCCTAATTTACATGGAACAATTTACGCTGAAAATGCTGTTCTAGTTTTTCATTCGGAATTTCCTTATCTACAGCACAATGCTGCTCACTACATCCAACTGAAACAGTTTGTAATCTATCATTACAGCACAGAAATATATGACGTGAAACATTACACACAGACATTGGTACTCTACTAAGACTTAACCAGCTCCACTCCTATTAAACATTGCTTGGTGCAGGAAGTGCTGGGCAACCACAATGTCATATACAGTAATAGCTTCATGCTGTTTGAGAAAAATGTACTATTTAGTCTTCGAAATAGTTTACACTGGACGGACTATATTTACTTCATCTACTTTCAGATCAATTGGCATAGGTCATACTCTTTTGCATTGATTCAAAAACACAGTTGGCCCACATTGTTAAGGCGCTGAATGATATTAACTAGTGAAAATGACAAATTTTGAAATGAAGGAGCTAATTTTTGGAAATGTCAACAGATTGCAATTCAGTGAAGTCAGTGGAATTATCAAAAGCTCGGTAAAAGGTGACGTTTTTAAACAGCTTCGTAAAAAAATGGAGCAAAGCAGAGCATGCATTTCAGACTTTAGAGTCTAAACAGCTGAAGCCATGGCTGGTAACAACAGGATAAACATAATCTTGGATAGGCAAAAAAGCGAAACTGGACAAAAAAAATGTCCATACAGTGGACAAGGAAATTGCAGAGATGGAGGGGACAAGGCCATGGAAATGTTATTTGTTACATTACCGAAAGGAAACAGTGACTCTAAGTTGAAACACACTGGAAACATGACCGAAGGAAGAAGCCTGGGTTCATTTGGTCCTGAATCATTTAGTGATGCTTACATCACATTACAAACACTCAAACAGTAACCCTCCAAAAAAAGTATACAAAGAAAAATCAATTCAAAAGTTCACAAAAACCAAAAAATTCCATATCCTATTGAAAGCATTCGCAGCTGGGAAGACGTTGCTGAGCTAAAGAGCCTCCACCCTGCTGACACTCAATATGGTCGAACTTAATTAGTATTGTGCACAGTAGAAAATTTGACCCAAAATACTCTTCTGTAGTCCCCCTAGAATTAAAGTCTCTGTTTCCAATAGATTCATGAACAAGTGACTAAGTCCCTACTGAGTAATCTGAAACTTCTAATCAGCTGCAGTGCACAACATCATTTAGTTTACTCATTATCATCCTTTCACCATCTGAAACCATCATTTCCTGAAGCCAACACAACGTAGTCTTAGATTGCAATGGCACTGGAGAAAAGTGGAGAAAAGTGCATGCTTAAATAGTATTCCAGAATTGAAATAATTATGCATGGATGCACTTTTGTCTTTCTGGCCACTGGCGCATCAATGATTAATTGTTTCACTGATGACAACTTCACTGGATATATTTCTGCCTCTTACGTCCTCACTCAAGATGTTCCTTCAAACCCATGTTTCCACCACGCTTTTACTCAACCCCTAAATATCTGTGTTTTGTTCAGTGTCAAACTGACAGGTTGTAAAATACTGTGCTGTAGAAAACAAAAATGATAATTTTCTATTTCACTCAACCCAAAATACTTGAATTCAAAAGGAGGTTAACGTACCAAATAACATGCCCAACCAGCACACTAGTTTTGTGAGGATTACACTGTCTTCAATCTGGGATCAGTATAATTTGGGTCCCTTTATACACTTCATCCCGACATGTCTCTTGGGAAATTAGTACAGGAATACTGTGAAATTAGTCAGGAGCAATTTGGTATCCACAATGAGCTGTGTTCATCCAAACATGATTAGCTAGGTGTTGGAATAGAATTTCCAGATAACCACCAACTCCTGTAAGTGGCTTAAATTTCTAAAACTTTGTTTCATTTACCCAAAAAGGGGTTAGAGTGAAGAGCAATGCACAAGACATTCCAACTGTGTTCTGTTTGTAAGATTAACCAGAAGGTTTTCTCCTGTGCCGCATTTTTCATAAATTGTTGGAGGCTTTTTTCAAACTTCAGTGCAGTCCAGTTGTGATTGCTTGCTATTGCGTCTGAAGTAAAAATATTCCCTGAAAATCCTCTCTCCCTCATATTGACCACTTTTCTCAATACAATACAGCAAAAGTTTGCTTTTGTATTTGCTCACAAGTAGTTTCTCTGTTCTTGGCCCTTCAGGCATTAACTTTCTTCATTACAAAAACGACAAACAACATCAACTCAAGAAAGCAAAATAAATGAGTAAGCAAACCATGTACAAAAGAAAATAAATCACTGTATATGTACAGATAAGAATCTCAAACTTTAAAGCCCCCAAGTCCAGTCCAGCACTCAAATCAGTTGGATAAATGTTCTTTCTTCTTAACTGAAAAGCACAGAGTTTAATTGAACAACCAAACAAACCAGAGAAATCCTGTCTTTAACCCCATGCTTCCAAAGTATTAACTGATGTTATTCAGAGCAGTAAAACAACCTCAGCAATCTGGTGTGGCTCAAAAATTTAACTGGAATTCCTGCTAATCTCCCAACAACACAGTAGAATTGCATTTGTGCAATGCTTTCTACAGTCAAATATCTTTCAAAGCACTTAGTTATCATATTTCAAACATGAAAAATCATTTTGCAAGAACATTGGATTTCATGGATTCAGGAAGCAGCAAGGCAAGCTTGATTTTGTGCAAAACATACAACGGCAGCATGGAGTCGGAGGGCTACCAAAGTCCAAGGACACCACAAACAAACCACATGCCAACTATATGACTCCACTAGATAGTGGTTTAATTCCATTTCCAACATTGACAGGAAGTTTGCAGGATAACTTGTCATGAAGTGGTGTGAAGACAGAAACTATTCCTTCAATAATGCGTCACTACTGCAAACTCGACAAATGACAATCTGAGATGAACAACTCCAAGAAACGTGATACTGTAGGACAAATAATCCAAAAGGAAGAACTTTGGATGAAATACACTGAAAAAATCGAAACAAACCAATCTCTAGGAATAATGCAATCATTGGAGGTGCAAGTCAAGCAGCTTCGTTAATGTAAATTAAATAAATGAAAACAATAATGAAAAAGTAAGTTTGATTTGACATGTAGTTAAATTGTATTTATAATTTGGAATTTAAGAATGTGAGAAGAATTGCTGGAGAGCCAGAATGTCCTGTAAAATAATGGAGAGACTTTTTCACAAAGACATGAGGCACCCAGAACAGGATGGCAAACAGCACTCCAAACCATAACAAACACATTAAAGAGGCTAAATAATAACCGAAAAAACTGTGGATTCTGTAAATCAGGGACAAAAACAAAGTTGCTGGAAAAGCTCAGCAGTTCTGGCAGCATCTGTGAATGTAAAAACAGAGTAAATGTTTTGGGTCCAGTGACCCTTCCTCAGAACTGGACGGGTCACCCCAGACCCGAAATGTTAACTCACTTTTTACCTTCACAGATGCTGCCAGAGCTGCTGAGCTTTTCCAGCAACTTTGTTTTTGTCCCTGATTTATAGCATCTGCAGTTTTTTTCGGTTTTTATTTAGCTTCTTTAATGTGTTTGTTATGGTTTGGAGTGCTGTTTGCCATCCATTATTTTACAGGACATTCTGGCTCTCCAGCAATTCTTCTCACATTCTTAATTTCCAAATTATAAATACAATTTAACTACATGTCAAATCAAACTTACTTTTTCATTATTGTTTTCTTTTCTGCAGATCTGCAATTGTCATCTTCTGGAAAGCTTGATCTGTGAAAGTGTACGCTTCTGCAATTGAGCACAAACCACAAAAAAGAAAGCAAATTAAAATGGTGTCCGGGTCTATAATTGGTTGCCAGCCATTAAAAAAAATGAAGTCTCAAAATTCAGCATTTCAAGTCCAGATCACCTAATTTTATTAAACAAGGTCATACTCCAAATGTAAAACTGCATAAAATAGTGAATACGTCTTTAAAATTCCTCAGGAAATTTACAAGAAATGATCTTGAGGGTCAAAGCAGCATGCCAGCAGTGGTGGCGGCATGTGGTAACAGGGAAAAGGACTACGCGCAAGCAGTGAAGCCACTTCTTCAAAAGGTTACATCTGTTACCGAGTCCAGAAATTTCTGTCTGAAATAAACTCAACACCTTCACATGCAACTGCTGCTTTTGCTTCACTAAGTGCTCAGCATTGCTTGTTCCTCGGGATTAGGGAGAAAATATGCTAATAACTGAGAAGCTGTTTCTTTGTTAATATGCCATGATCTGGAGTGATGTCCATGTTTTTGTTTCTGTGGTATGTCTTACACAGTCACACAGCACGGAAACATTTTCATCTTCACGAAGAGATTTCTGACGATCTAACACATGGATTATCTAACATCCCAGCTCTCCAGCGATTCCCTTTTCACATTACTGTAGCGCAAATAAAGCATAACATGGTCATGCATTGGATCAAACTCACTTCTTGACTGTCACTTTCTTTTCTGGTGAACTTAAGTTTTCAACTTCCTCAGAATTCCGACACAGTTTGGACTCAATTCTTCACAGCTGCAATTGAACATGAAGGACAATTTAAAACACTTCAAGCAAGCACTTTCATCGACAATTTAATCCATTTAAATACCCATGAAAACTGAAGATTCAGAATTACAAGCCTCCATCAGATGGTTTTTATTAAACAGGTTACACACTAGATAGTGAAGATTTCTTAGTCAGCATAAAATGTGAGCCCATATGCTCCCCAAGTCTTCTTGCTTGAGGCTGGGATTACAGTTCCTTCGAAGCTTTCCCACCAATACGATGAATCTAGTTGCTGAATTTATCCACACAGTTTTGAACAAAAACATTGTACATGTTGTAATTCTCCAGTCCTCTGATACCACCCCTGTATTTGAACAGGATTAGGTTGTTGTGCAAAGTGCCACTGAGCTTCAAGGTGATTTTTCACAGTATCCTCGGGTGTCTCCAATTCACTTCTTTCTGAGTTACCTACACCAAGGACAATCAGCCATTCTAATCAAAGCAGAAATTGCTGTCGAAGCTCAGTGGTTCAAAGGACTCAAAAACATTAACTCTGCTTTCTCGCCACAGATGCTGCCAGACCTGCTTCGCTTCTCCAGCAATTTCTGTTTTTATTTCAGATTTCCGGTATCTGCAGTTGTTTTATTTTAGCATTTCTAAAATTCTGTCAAACTTCAGCTCATCCATGTCTCAACTACATTTCTTTTCATCATAAATTGGACATCAACTTCTTCTCAATAATACCTCAGCAAGGCCTGTACCTCTATGAAGATTAAACAGTGGATTTATGATCATTGGCCCCATTTTTGCTACCCTTTCACTGTTCATGATTAAGGGTGACTTTTGGATACCCTTTTAACATTAGTTGCCAGTCTCATTTACATCCACACTTCCCCTCTGAATTACCTGTATTTCGCTCAGTGCTCACTGGGTCATCAATAATCCTTATCATTTGTGTCAATTGCCACTATTTCCTGCTTGTGGAAACATCCTGAGACTGTAGCTGAACAATCTCCTGTTGTAAGGCAGACTATTGTTTCATTGCAGTTTTGCTTAAACTTGTGTTCAAATTTACTTGCTACAAATGTCTTCTTGCCCCTTTTGAAATTGGCCCTCCTCCAAATCAAAATTATTCTGGATTGTTCCTTGCTCTCTTCTGTAGCCAAACTAAAAATCTTATGATACAGTGATCAGCACTTCCTTTAATGATCCATGTCTGATAGTCGATATATTGTGTGTATGCACACTGATTATGAGGGCGGTACTGCAGGTTGAAGATATCGTCAGGATTCTGAACTTTAAAAATAGGAGCATCGTATGCAAAACAAAGAAGATACGACAAATCTTTATAGAAAATCCCAATTTGCCCTCAACTCTCGTATTTACAAACCATGCTTCAGGAAGGGATTTGAGAGGGTGCACAAAACATTCACAAAAATAGTACCAGAGAAGACAAACTAGAAAACTTTGTGGAGAATTTGAAGAAGTCAGGGCTGCTCTTCATGGAGAAGTCTAAGAAGAGATTTTACAAGTGTTCAAAATCATGAGGGATTTGGTTAGAATGGCTAAGAACAATCAGTTCCTTGTGACAGAAGACTTGAGAAGAAAAGGACACTGATTTAAGATGATCAGCAAAAAAAAATGGTGACAAGGAAAATCTTTTTTAAATCGCATAGTTAGGAACTGGAATGCTCTGCCTAATAGTGTGGTGGGCGCAGCTTCAACTGAGGACTTCAAAAGGGAGCTACAATTTTCGAAAGCAGAGGTTTTGCAGTATTACATAGTAAAACGACTTAGGAGCAAACGTAGGCAAAGGGTCAAAAACAGGGCCAAAAAAAACGGCACCCTTGTTGGTAGCCATTTCTGGGCTATGCACGACCTTGATACTGAAAGACAAGCAAAATTCAATCTACCATTGAAAAGCTTTGAATGCTTTATGCCCATTCAACATTATCTAATCTCTCAAAATAAGTCAAACATTTCAGAACTAGTCAAGCAGTTGCTTCATGTGATTGCTATAGTCTGGATTGGTGTTCACTGCACGGCCAATGGAATGCCTTCCTGAGGCAATCCTGACATAATCTTAGAGCAACTGCCAACAGTTTCCTTTCACATTATTAGATCCCAAATACTGTACAACAGGTTTAATCTGACACCAGATCAAATTTACTTGCCAATTACTCCTTTAGTTTCTGACAAACTTAGGTTTCCACCTACTTCACAAGGTGACATGTCAACATTTTCACAGCTGCAACTGGTCATAAAACACCAGTTACATCATTTTAAATGTGCACATAATCACAATTTTAATTTCTGGCACTTCTTATCAACATTGGGATTTTTGGCTGTGAGGGGGAGCCAGTGGGCAGATGGGGGGAGTAAAGCAGTCAAATAAAGAACCTCTGCACTGGGACAGAGGATAAACATGCCAAATGCAAAGATTTAAGTTTAACTTTCTCGTCTCTTAAAAATAAACTCAAGCTCGTTACAGACTATTGACAATTCAACCCTCACAAGCACAGCCTGTGACTCAAAGTTTGATCCAGAACACTAATATTGGAATTTGTCATTGCTCAAATTCACTGAAGCTTAATGTCAGAATAGTCACTATTGTCTGTTTTGCTGAAAAAACTAATTTTATTCATTTTTCTTTCCTGTCCCTTTAACAGTTCGCAGTTTAGTTAAAGATCTGAACAGAATAAACCCAGGATTAATTCCAGGTCTCTGACTTGGGAAAGTGCCTGACTCCATGGATACACATGGCAGCTGGCCAACTTTGATAATAAAAAATGCAAAGCATTTGATGGCAACATTGTATAGGAGATATACCAAGGCAATGAGACTAGGAGCAGGTCACATTCTTAACTGTAGTTATATTTTTTCAAATGTCACAGAAGTTTGGAGGACACTTCAATGAATTTGGAGCAAGTTTTGGGGGAGGGTGCAGCTGAGCAGGAAAGAGGAACAAAGAGAAGTGGTGAGGTGGGGTAGAGGCGATGAACCCATTTCTTCAGTATTTTCATCACAGCCACATTGTCCAGAAATATAACCTCAATATTGATCTGCAAGCAATTTCCCATCTAAGTGTTTTGGATGCTCCCTCTCTATTATTAAATTTAAGGGAGGCAGTCCAGCAGCCACTTTAATGTGATTGCCATAGTCTGGAATGGCATTCATTACATTGCACAAAACCTTTTGATGAAATCAATGGTTCTCCAACATTCCCTTTTCACACTGCTGCATTCCAAGTGAAGCATAATTAAACCACATCAAAATTATTTCGGATCAAACTTGCTTCCTCATGGTTGCACACATGTCTAGCAAACTTTGATTCCCATCCACCTGACAATCTATACTGCTAAAATGTCCATAGCTGCAAGTGGTCATGAAGCACAAATTAAACTAAGGATTTGCATCTACATATGACTTGCAAACATTTAAAGATACATTTTGAACACCAAAATGCTCAGTATTTCAAGTCCGCATCAGGTCAAAGTCCAGAAGTATGACTATACTAGATGGTTTCCTTTCCAAATTTTCAGAGAAAATATGTAGGTCACTCCAGTTAAGTCAGCTGGTGCATTTGAGGGGACGTGGGAGATTTAGCAGTTTAGCATTGTTGCACGTTAGACCACCAAGAGCTGGATGTTGATGGCCAATCAATTTTTCACTGAAGATTTTTAGAATATTTCCATGGATCAAAGGCTGAATTTTGTCATTGATTTAATTACTGGCAATGGCTGTGGAGGGAGTAAAGCTGTTTCTTTAATGTGATTTTTATCATCTCGAATGGTGTTTGCTAGACTTCTGCAGGTTCCTTCAGGAGTTGGTTCCTACATAATCTTTCAAGAGCTACTATCTTTCCAGCAATTTCCTTTCATGGTATGTATTATGAATGAAGCACAGAAGGATCAAACTTACATTGAAATTTCTGCAGTGGCTTTTGGTGAACTTGGTTTTTCAAATTTTCTGAGTTTGGGCTGTCAAGGGTTTTGGACCTGCAATTAGTTCTTAGGCAAAAATTAAAGACATTTTAAATAAGCACTTGCACCCAGAAGTGGCTTACACACAAAAGGAACATTGAAATATTTAGTTTGGAATCCATAAGGGGCAGAATTAGGCGATTCGACCCATTGAGTTTGCTCTGCCATTCGATTCTGGCTGTGATGTTTCTCAAGCCCATTTGCCAGCTTTCTTCTGGAACCTTTGATCCTCTTACTAATCAAGAACCCATCTATCCCTACCTTAAATAGACCCAATGACTTGGCCTCTATGGCCTTCTGCAATGTTTTCCACAAATTAACCACCCTCTGACTGTAGAAATTCTTTTTTATCTTAGTTCTAAAGATTGGTCTCTTCACTCAGCGACTGTGCCTGCATGTCTTAACCCCTCCCGCTAGTGGAAACATCTTCTCCATTCCATGCGCAATCTTTCCAGGCCTCTCAGTATTCTGTAAGTTTCAATGAGATTCCCTCCCATCCTTCTAAACTCCATCCTGTACAGAACCAAAATCCTCAATCACTCCTCATATGTCAAGCCCTCCACAAGTTTTCAAGTCCTTCTCAACTGGATTTGTTAAACAGGCAACATTTCTGAATCATGTAACTATGATAGATTGTGATTTCTTTTCCCCTCCAAGCTTTGACAGGTGGTTTGCAAGTGAAAGCAATTCAGTCTGCCAGAGGGACTGGAGGAACTGCAAGGAAGAAGGAATGTCAACTTTCATAGAAGTTTGCAGGACACCATGGCCTGTATTTTTTTTTGGGCCACAGGGCAAGGTGGGGCATGTAATAATATTGGAAAGCAGAGAGTTAGATAGTCAATTTCTTCAATATGTTTATTCGTATTGTTTAGTCCAATGTTTAGAAAAGAAATGTCCCATTAAAGACGGTGTGCTAATGCATGCCCGATTATTCACTGGCAATTAAATGGGAGGACAGAGGTTTAAGAAAATGGCAGGGAGAGAGTCTGCCACCTTCCATTGCTAAGCTATGTTGACATGGACCAGTTCTCTTTGACATCTTGACTCTCCTTGACCTCTAAGGCCAGCATCCCTCATTTCCCTGATGGTGCCCACCTTTACAACCTCAGTGACAATCAGCATAAACAGTGGGGCCGAGAAAGGTGCTGATCTGCCATCCCTTTCACTGGACTAGCAGCTGGTGAAACTGAGCCACACCATCAACTGGTGAGTAAAATTTGCTCAAAACTCAGGGATTTGGTGTTTCAACTTTTAAACAAAACACAGTACTTCAACATGTCACAATCCAGATGTATGGCACCAAAGAATGGTGATTTCTTTTCTTCAAAACTTTCATAGATTTGAAGGACAGTGTAGCTGGTGTTCAGGGCGAAAATGAGATGCTAAACCCATTTCTTCACAACATATTCAGATTCCAGAAAGTAACAGATAAATGACTCAACTTCAATACCAAAAGGCAAGCAATTTTACATTGAAGTATCTTCAATGTCCTGGTCTAATTCAATTTTCCTTTTTGAAGAAAATCTCAACCACTAACAATAATGCAAATAATAGAGAGGCAGTAATGTGATTAATATGATTTGGAGTGGTAGTCATTGAATTGCTATGAAATGACATCAAGGGGAGTCCCTAAATAACCTTACAGAAAATGCCAGATCACCAGTAATTTCCTTTCTCTTGTACTCCGAAGTAACCAAAACCTTAGTCACATATCACAGCAAACTTACTTTTTGAACACCACATTAGTTTCTGGAAGATCTAGATCTCTTTTTCCTTCACCGTATGAACTGTCAATGTGTTCAGAGCTGCATGGTCATAAAAGTGCCATTGAGTCATTTTAAGCAAACATCTACATCCACAATAAAAATATCTTTATAAACCTGAAAGAAAATGAGTCTGTATTTCAAGCCATTGACGGCTATTTTGGTGAAGACAAGATAGAGCTTTGGACTGTCAAGGTTTCCACAAATGCAATTGATCATAAAAAAGAAATTAAGAGAATTAAATTAGCATTTGAATCCATCTACTACTGGGATTCCTATGAGGAGCAGTTCAGGACTCTGGGTCTGCACTTGATTGATAATAGAAGGATGAGGAAGTATCTGGTTGTAACTTACAGAATACTGAGAAGCCTGGATAAAGTGGACATGGAAAAGACACTTCCACTTGTAGTAGAGACTAGGACCCACAGACACAGACTCAGTGAAGGGACCACCCTTTAGAACTGAGCTGAGGAGCAATTTCTAATGTCAGGGGGTGGTTAATTCTGTGGAAATCACTGCTGCAGAGGACTGTAAATACCAAGTCATCAAATGTGTTGAAGATGAAGACAGATAGGTTCTTGATCAGTTAGGATAATTATGGATTATGGGGAGAAGACAGGAAAATGGTGTTGAGAAATGTTTCAGCCTGGATTGAATGCTGGATAAGATTCAATGGGTCAAATGGCCTAATTTTGTCCTATATTTTGTGGTCAATCAGTTGCTTGCTTTGCTGAAGACTCTGGATTCAGTTTGTCAGTTCCTGGTCAGCTGCTTGTATTCAACTCGTCACCCTCCAGATGCAGAAGTACACCAGATGGTGATTTGTTTTTCAAAACAGTTTCCTTAATGTTGTAACCTGAAATAGTGTTCACTCCACTGCCCTCAGGTGCATGTGAAGGAATTACCCATATAACTTTACAGGAATTGCATGTTATCCAGTCATTACCTTTATTCCAAATACAGTATTAATCAAGAATGAATTGCATATCAGATTAAACTCACTTTCTAAGTACTGCAAATGTAATTGGAAAACTGAGACTTCCATCTCCATCCTAGTTTGGACTGTTCGGGTTTCCACACCTGAAATTGGTCATAAAAGATAAATTGTCATCTAAATAAACATTTCAATCAATCTACAACTGGGATTCCTATGAGGAGTAGTTGAGGACACTGGGTCTGTACTCGACCAAGTTTAGAACGATGAAGGGAGAACGTAACTGAAACTTACAGAATGCTGACAGGCCTGGGTAGAGTGAACATGGCAATAAGATGCATCCACTAGTAGGTGAGACTAGGACCTGAGGGGACAGCCTGAGAGTGAAGGGACAACCCTTGAGAACTGAGACGGGAAGGAATTTGTTCAGCCAGAGGGTGGTGAATCGGTGGAGCACGTGGCATCCATAGCCTTCTAAGGCAAAGTCAATGAGTGTATTCACGACAGAGATGTATAGGTTCTTGATTAGTAAGGGGATCTTGGTGTCAGGGAGAAGGCAGGGAAATGGGAATGAGAGATATATCATCCCCAATCTAGATTGGAGCAGACAAAATGGGGTGAATGGCTTAATTCTTCTCTTATATATGTTATGGTCTCTCAGTTGTTTGAATGGCTGAAGGCTCTGAATTCAGTCTTTCAATTCCCGGTCAGCTGCTTTTATTAAACAGGTCACACTCCAAATGTAGAACCACGCTAGAAGGTGACTTCTTATTCAAAACCTTCCAAGGTTTGAAGGTTATAACAGCTGGTGATAAGGCAAAGGGGAGAGAGAGGAAACCCATTTCTTGAATATATTCATATTAAAAGTTCAGAAAGGTCACAGAGAAATATCTCCAAACTTCAATACTGAAAGACGGGCAATTTTCCATCGAGGTTTCCTTGATGCCCTGTCCTCACACAACTTTTTTTGGAAGAACTCTCTCGAACTAAGGAACAGTGCAAATAGTAGAGAGGCAGTAATATGATTGCTATGGGTAGGAATGGTGTCCACTGCACTGCTGTTTGCTGCCTTCATGAGGATTCCCAATGTTATCTCACAGCAACTGCAGCTCACCAGCAAGTGCATTTCACATTTTTGTACTCTGAATGTAGCAAAACCTTCGTCACATATTGGATCAAACTTATGTTTTCACGACCACCTTAGTTTCTGCAGAACCTGTATCTCCAACTCCCTCACCTTTTAGATTGTCGATGTTTTCAAACCTGTAAATGGTCATAAAGTGCTTTTTAAGTCAGGTTAAGCAAATATCTACAGCTACGACAAAATCATTTTTATAAACCTGAATAAGAGACTCATTATTTGAAGACACTTACAGCTCATTTTGTAAAAGAATAGCTCACACTTAAGACACGACTACAGGAGACAGTGATTTATTTCAATGGAAGTTTGCAAAACAAGACAGTGAAGCTGGAGTGTGGAAACAAAGTGAGGATGATAAGGAAGTGACACTCCTTCAGTGTAGAAGGGCAATCAATTTGCCAAATTCTCCAGTGAAGTGCTTTGGATACTATCCTACATAGAGTGTTGAATTTTCAATTCGCATAAGCTCAGAAATAGCATCCATTACTGGTGGAAAAGAAAAGGTTGCTGCTCTAATTTCACTGTCAGCTCTTGGGATCAGATCATAGTGACCTGGCAGCAGCTTCTTGATTAGCCATATTCAGCACCTTGCCACCCTGGTGGTGCCACCCATCTTAACAGAATTGGCCCTAGTGCTCAGTTCAAACAGCAGCATTTCACCAGAATTCAAGCACCTTGTTAAAAAAACCAGCATCCAACTTCCAGGAAAGCACACATTTTGGAGGCTGACAATAATTTCCGTAATGTGATAACTATGGCCTGGAAGGTTGATTGCTGCACTGCCCTACGATACCTGCAGAAGGAAATACCTACTTAACTTTACAGGAATTACTTGTTGTCCAGTAATTGTCTTTATTCCAAATACAAGATTTAAAAGCACGTTGCCAGGATTGGTGGGTTTGAGCTACAGAGGAAGGCTGAATAAGGTGTTTTCCGTGCAATGTTGGAGGCTGAGGGGGTGACCTTACAGAGGTTTCTACAATCATGAAGGGCATGGATAGGGTGAACAGCCAAGGTCTTTTTCCCAGCATAGGGGAGTCCAAAACGACGCAGCATCAGTTTAAGTTGAGAGGGGAAAGATTTAAAAGGGACCTGAGGGGCAACCTACCACGCAGAGTGTGGTGCGTATATGGAATGAGCTGCCAGAGGCGGTGGTAGAGGCTGGTACTATCACAACATTTAAAAGGCATTTGGATGGGCACATTAATAGGAAGCGTTTAGAGGGATATAGGCCAAATATTGGCAAATGAGACTAGGTCACATGCCTGGTCGGCGCAGATCAGTTGAGCCAACTGGTCTGTTTCTGTGCTGTGTAATTCTAGAACATTAATGAAGAATGAAATCGCACTTCAGATCAAACTCACTTTATAATTACTTCAATTCTTCCGGAGTACCATGATTACCAAGTCCACTGGAGTTTGGACTGTCAGTGTTTCCAAACCTGCAATTGGTCATAAAAGATAAATTAAGCCATCCGAATTAGCATTTCAATCTATCTACATTTGGGGATTCCTATGAGGAGCAGTTGAGGCTCTGGGTCTGTGCTTGATCGGATTTAGAAGGGTGGAGGGAGAATCTGATTGAAACGTACGGAATACTGACAGTCATGGAAACAGTGAATGTGGCAAAGATACTTCCACTAGTCAGAGATAAGAACCTCAAGGCACAGCTTCAGACTGAAAGGGCCACCCTTGAGAAATGAGACAAGGCTCTACCGGCTGAATGGCTTACTTCCTCTTCTACATATGTTATGGTCTGTCAGCTGTTTGAATGGCTAAAGACTCTCGATTCAGTATTCAGTTCTTGGTGATATATCAGAATTCAAAAGTGTTAACAACTTTTAACATAACTCCATAAATCATGTCTATTAATCCATTAATCTACTAATTCCTGGTTATAATACAAACTGCAGATTTCCATGTACAAAGAAAAGAACAAAGAACAAAGAAAACTTACAGCCCAGGAACAGGCCCTTCGGCCCTCCAAGCCTGTGGCGATCCAAATCCACTGTCTAAACCTATCACCCAATTCCTAAGGATCTGTATCCCTCTGCTCCCCACCTACTCATGCATCTGTCCAGACGCACCCTAAATGAATCTACCGTGCCTGCCTCTACTACCTCTGCTGGCAACGCGTTCCAGGCACCTACCACCCTCTGTGTAAAGTACTTTCCCCGTGTATCCCCCTTAAACTTTCCTCCTCTCACCTTGAACGCGTGACCCCTCGTTATTGAATCCCTCACCCTGGGAAAAAGCTTATCTCTATCAACCCTGTCTATACCCTTCATGATTTTGAAGACCTCAATCAGGTCCCCCCTCAATCTCCTTTTTTCTAATGAAAACAATCCTAACCTACTCAACCTCTCTTCATAGCTAGCACCTTCCATATCAGGCAACATCCTCGTAAACCTAATGTACTAGCCAGCCCCCATTCAAACAAATTCAGGGGGTCACTACTGTGTCAGGTTACAACCACTTCAATTTGCAGTTACACTCCAGTTGAAAGTGCAGTCATGCATAACGCGCTACGTAAACAATCCCATTTAAACATGACCGACATTCCATTCAAAGGTGCAGTCAGACGCGACGGGTAACAAAACTGCACAGACACTACAGGATGGAGACGGTAGGAACTGCCGATGCTGGAGAACCTGAGATAACAAGGTGTAGAGCTGGATGTACACTGCAGGCCAAGCAGCATCAGAGGAGCATCCAGTCCCAAAACGTCAGCCTTCCTGCTCCTCTGATGCTGCTTGGCCTGCTGTGTTCATCCAGCTCTACACCTTGTTATCTCTTACTCACAGCATAGACTCATATCGATGGTTAACAGCAAGTCTGATTCCAAAGAATATGTCAAAGACTGGGTCATGTCTTTAACACAAACTATTTCTGAGTTCAGTTATCAGATCCCCCCGATCCCTCAAGTGCATGTAAATATAATCTTGTAAAAGTAAGAGATGCCTTTGGTTTGTTTGGATAGAGTCAATCTCCAATGTTTGCTCACTTCTTTGATATGATACTGTACAGAACTGAATTGCCTTTGTAACTATGTATATACAAAGATTTTTTTTTCATGAATAACGTATATTTTTGAAATTAAAAAAGGCAGCTAATTAAAGAAAAATGTTAATAGAGATTAAAGCTGACTGGGTGTTGGCTGGAAACTGTTTGGAATGCAGCATCTGTGTAGGCCTTTTATAAACAATAACTATACCTTTAATTCAGCTTCCCCTCACTAATACTGTGTAGTGCCTTAACTTATGACAGGCTTAAATAGCTGGGGACACAATACATAAATATAGTCGTCACTCTTCAAAGAGAATCAGATATTGGCCAAAATTTAAAAGCCATTTCCTGCCAAAGCCCTGTTATCCAAGAACAGTTATAATTATCCCAATAATACCAGAGTCTGACTGAAGAGACTGAGTTCCACAAAATGTTGGAGTTCTCAAGTATATTTTGCGGGGAGTAATTTGGTCCTCAACAGTATTACGGAATTGAATATATTGTGGGGAAATGATGGCTTAGTGGTATTAGTGCTGGACTGTTAATCCAGAAACCGAGGTAACGTTGTAGAGTTCTGGATTTGAATCCTGCCACGGCGGATGGTAGAATTTGAGTGCAATAGAAAGCTAGAATTAATAATCTAATGATGCCAATTGTTGGGGGGGGGG
>JAHRHZ010000058.1:61173-84712 GCA_024137785.1 Ginglymostoma cirratum | reverse complement strand
CCTGCTGTGTTCATCCAGCCCCATGCTTGTTATCTCAGCTGCTATTATCACTCATTCATTCATTCATTCGGTCTCGTGGTCACACCTGTCGAAGTAATGCTGACATTTCGGGCCTAGACCCTTCTTCAGAAATGGCAGCCTTCCTGCTCCTATGATGCTGCTTGACCTGCTGTGTTCATCCAGCCCCATGCTTGTTATCTCAGCTGCTATTACCAAGTCGTTTATCTTTCCCCTCCAGCTAAAGTAACTCCAAGTATCAGTCAAAGGTGATAATTGGATAGCCCTGAAGACTTTTCCTGTACATTATATAACCAGGTACTTGTCCCAAGTTTTTATTCAACATGCATATAAAACTTTACCCCTCTCATAAAACTAACAAACGCGATCCAGTGTATGTAAGCAACCTTTAACCTACTAATAGAACTAACGGCGCTATGTCCAGACCCGCGCGACCTTGAATGAACGAATGAATGAAACTGACAGTATTACTTCAGAGATAGTAGGAACTGCAGATGCTGGAGAATCTGAGATAACAAGGTGTAGAGCTGGATGAACACAGCAAGCCAAGCAGCATCAGAGGAGCACGAAGGCTGCCATTTCTGAAGAAGGGTCTAGGCCCGAAATATCAGCATTACTTCGACAGGTGTGACCACGAGACCGAACGAATGAATGAATGAGTGATAGTAAATAGAACCCACAGATGGATGCAACCATGAAACTAACTAAACAAGCGATAGTAAAGAAAAACCACACACAATCAAAACTGATAGGAACTCAGACTTTTATTTAAAAAACACAAGATGCCTTTTTCCAACTTTAAAATTCTAACCTTGAAAATAACAAGACTTAACACCGTTTGAATTATGCAAGGTCAAACCAGACAGACACTCTTATCGCATTCAAGTAACTACTAACACTCAACAATAATCGGTAACATTTAGCACATGTTTAAACCATCACTGATTTCCTGCAATAGTTTTTGTACAATATCTACTGCTCAACACTCAAGTGTTAGAATGTTAAAGTCTGCTTGAATTTTGTATAAAATGGCTGCTTTTGAGCTATGATTTTGGGGATTCTATTTCGCCTTACATCGCGCTGCTGTGAATTGTACAATAAAGAGGCTATTTTTGCCACTCACTGATCCTGGTCGTCTGGTTCTTTAAATGCAATCTCACACTGGTCACCTACTTTTGTTCATCTGGTCACATTCCAGATATAGACCATTTCTTCAAAAGATGGTGACATTTTCTTCAAAAACTTTCATAGGTTTGAAGGACTCTGTCGCTGGGAATCAAGGCGAAAGGGAGTGATGGGAAACCTATTTCTCAAAAATGCTCATACTTAGAGTCTAGAAAGGTCACAGATAAATAACTCCAAATTTCAAGACTGAAAGACGGGCAATTTCCCATTGAAGTTTCTTTGATGCCCTGTCCTAACACAATTTTTGTTTTGGAAGAATTCTATCAAACCTCAGGAATAGTGTAAACATTATTGAGGCAGTAACATGCTTGCTATGGGCTGGAATGGTGGTCACTGCACTGTTATGTAATGCCTTCATGAGGAATCCCTACATTATCTTACAGTAACTGCAGTTCAACAGCAATTGCTTTTCATGTTCTTGTACTCTGAAGCAACACTTTGGTCACATATTGCACCAAACTTACTTTGTGAAGACCACGTGGGGTTCTGGAGAGCCGGGATTTCCATTTCCATCAACGTTTGGACTGTCAGTGTTTTCACAGCTGCAAATGGTCATAAAGTTCTATTAAGTCATTTTAAACAAATATCCACATCCACAACAAAAACATCTTCATAAACGTGAAAGATATTGAATCTGTATTTCATGCCATTGATGGCTAATTTAGCGAAAACAGGTCACACACAAAATATATGACCACAGTAGATGGTGATTTATTTCCCAAATGGTACTTGTGGGAGAGTGTGGCTCAAATGTGGAAACAGAGAGAGAGAGAGAAAAGAATGTGACAAACCTATTTCTTCAATACTTTACACTTGTTGCGTAAAACGTGCAATTTCTCCAGTGAAGAGCTCTGGATACCGTCTCTAAATACAGGGCTGAATTTTCCCAGTCAACTGCCTGAGGCCTGGAACATGAGATAATTGACAAAGTGAAGGGGAGCCCAGGAGTAAAGCCTGACTCCTTTCTCTACAGTTACATGAAATTGTCAGAGGTGGGCAAAGTAGCTGGCTTGACCACACACTGGGCAGCCAATTAGGTTACAAACTGAGGGCCACCGCTGTCAATGTGTCATGTGACTAGTACTGCCAGAGATGAACTCCCACAATGGACGTCAGGCCAGCAAATCTCTTCAGTATAAGCTCAGCAACAGCAACCACTAATGGTGGAAAGGGTTTCTGCTCCGCCTTCACTCTGATTTCACTGTCAGTTCTTGGGATTGGACCATTTCATTGATTGTCGAGTGACCAGACATCTCCTTCTGAGTTCTGATGAAGAGTTTCAGCCCAAGACATTGACTTTCCTGCTCCTTGGATGCTGTCTGACCTGCTGTGCTTTTCCAGCATCACACCTTCAGACTCTGATTCCAGCATCTGCAGTCCTTACTGTATCCAAGCACCTTCTTGATTATCCACCATCCACACCAGGCACCAATCACAGCAGGACTGGCTCCAACTCTCAGTCTAAGCAGCAGGACTCCTCCACAATTCACAAAACTATTACTGCAAACATCTTGTTTCAAAAAGAAAACCACCATCCAACTTCTCAGAAAAATATACAGTTTGAAGGCAGAGCCCAATAGTTTCTGTAGTGTGAGAGATAAAAGGTACTGCAGATGCTGGAGAATCCAAGATAACAAGCATGGGGCTGGATGAACACAGCAGGTCAAGCAGCATCATAGGAGCAGGAAAACTTGACGTTTTTTCCTGCTCCTATGATGCTAGTTTCTGTAGTGTGCTAACTGTGGCCTGGAACGGTGTATTCTACTTGTTTTACGATCCATACAGAAGGAAATTCCCACATAACTTTACAGGAATTCATTGTTATCAAGTGATTGCCTTTATTCCAAACACAATATTCATCAGGAATAAATTGCACGTTAGAGCAAACTCACTTCTTAATTTGTTCAGTCTTTGCTACAGAACTATCACCTCCATTCTTGGCAGAGATGATACTGTCAAAATTCCGAAACCTGCAATTGATCATAAAAGATAAATTAAGCATATAAATTAGTATTTCAATTCATCTACATTTGGCATTCCTATAAGCAGCGGATGAGAACTCTGGGTCTGCACTCGATTGATGTTAGAAGGATGAGGGGGTAATTTGGATCGAAATTTACAGATTATGGACAGACCTGGATAGAGTAGATATGGAGAGGATTCCACTAGCAGGAGAGACTAGAACACAAAGGCACACCTCAGAGTGAAGGGATCACACTTTAGCGCTGAGATGAGGACGAATTTGTTTGGACAGAGGTGCATGAACCTTTGGAACTTATTGCCACAGACTGCTGTGGAGACCGAGTCATTGAGTGTATTCAAGACCAGAGAGAGATAAGTTTCTTGACTAGTAAGGGGATCAAGTTTTACTGGGAGAAAGCAGGAGAATGGGGATGATAAATAGATCAGCCATGATCAATGTTGGAGCAGACATGATGGACTGAATGGCATAAAACTGCTCCGTCATATCCTATGGTCTGTCAACTGTTTGAAGAGCTGAAGACTCTGAATTCAGTATTTCAGTTCTTGGTCAGCTGCTTGTGTTAAACCAGTCACACTCCAGATGGAAGACTGGACACATGGTGATTATGTTTGCCCTCAAAACTCTCAGAAGGTTTGAAGGACACTGTCATGAGTGATAAGGGGGAGAGAGAAATAGGCAACTCATTTCTGAATATATTCATATTCAGAGTTTAGAAAAGGTTACAGATAATTAACTCCGAATTTCAATACTGAAAGGCCAGCAACTTTCCACTGAAGTCAATGTCAAGACCTAATACAATTTTTTTGAAAGAAACTCTGAACCCGAAGAAATAATGCAAATACTAGAGAGGCAGTAATGTGATTGCTACGGTCTGGAGTGATGTCAACTGCACTGCTGTGTCATGTTTCATAAGGAGACCCTGAGATCTATTACAGTAACTGTCAATTCAGTAGCAACTTCCTTTCACTTTCACGTACTCTGAATGAAGCAAAACCTTTGTCACATAATATATTCAAACTTACTTTTTCCTGATTGGCTGATATCTGGAGAAGCACAGTTTTGCATCTGCATTACAGTTTGGATTGTCAAGATTACCTGGCCTGCAATTGGTCAGACAACATAAATTTAGTCACTTAAATTAGTATTTATGTCCATCTACAATTGTGGGTCAGCTGTTTGAATGGCTGAAGGCTCTGGATTCAGTATTACAGCCCGTATTCAGCTGCTTTTGTTAAAATGGTCACAGTCCAGATGAATGGCTGCAAAAACCTCGCATAGGTTTGAAGGCCCCATAGCTGATGATAACGGCGCACAGCTGATAGGAAACTAGTACTGTCTGGAATGGTATTCACTGCACTGCTGTGTGATATTTACATTAAGAATCCCTACGTTATCTTACGGTAACTGTCCCCTCATTTACAATTTCCTTTTGCTTTCTTGTACTCCAAAAGAAGCAAAATCATAGTCACAAATTGTATCAAACTTACTTTTCCATGGTCGCCTTAGATTTTGAAGAGCAGTTTTCCATCTCCACCGCAGTTTGGATTGTCATGGTTACCACGCCTGCAATTGGTCAGACAAGACAAATGTAGTGCTTTAAATTAGCATTTGCCTCCATCTTCAATTGTGCACTAGCCATTTGTTTTGAAAGCTCTGAATTCAGTATTGCAGCCCATATACAGCTGCTTTTGTTAAATTGGTCATACCCACAGGCATGACCGCAATACACGGTGGATAATTGGTGATCAAGGTGAAAGTGAGAGACGGAAAACCCATTTCTTTAACATATTCACATTCAGAGATCGGCAACTTCAACAACGAAACACAAGCAATTTTCCTTTGAAGTGTCTTTGATCTCCTCTCCCAATACTATGTTTTTGAAGCAATCTCTGAAGCCCTAGGAATAATGCGGATAATAGAGAGGCAATAATGTGACTGCTATGGTCTGGAATAGTGTTCACTGCACAGCCCTAGGATGAACGCAGAAGGAAATACCCACATAGCTTTACAGGAATTGCTTGTTATCCAGCAGTTGCCTTTATTCCAAACGCAATATTCATCAAGAATTAAACTGCACTTTGGATCAAACTCACCTTTTAATTGTGGCAGTTGTTCCTGGAGAATAGTCAATTCCATCGCAGTTTAGAATGGGATGGCTTTGAGACCTGCAATTGGTCATAGAAGGTACATTTAAATTTAATGTTAAAATTAGCACTTGCCTTCAGTTACACATGCCAGCTGCACTTGAATTAGCTGCTGTTGTTAAACTGGTCACACTCCAGGTGGATGACTGCAATAAATGATGATTTTTTTTCTTCAAAATCTCACATAGGTTTGAAGGACACTTTAGCTGGTGATGAGGGCAAAAAGGGATAGGAAAATACTATGGTCTGGAATGGTATACATTGCACTGCTGTGTGATGTTTTCATGAGGAGTCACTCGAGGGAGATCAGGATGCCACAAATCCATTTCTTCAACACTTCATTCTTGTTGCGTAGTCCAGGAACGTCTCAAATAAAGAGTTCCAGACCCAAATATAGAAGGCCAACCAATTTCTCCAGTGAAGAGCTTTGGAAACTGACTCGACATACAGGGCTGAGTTTTCCCAGTTAACTAGCTGTGGCCAGGGACATGAGATGATTGGGACATGGAGGGGAGCCCAGGAATAAAGCCTGACTCCGTTCTACACAGTTACACAATATTGTCAGAGGCAGCAAGGTAGCTTGACCACCCAGTGAGCAGCCAATTAAATCATTAACTGAGGGCCACTGGTGTCTGTGCATCATATGACTCGGACTGCCGGAGGATTAACTCCCACAATGGACCTCAGGCCAGCAAAACTCTTCAGTGTAGGTTCAGCAATAGCAACCACAAATTGTGGAAAAGGTTGCTGCTCTGCATTCAATCTAATTTCACTGTCAGCTTTTGGGATTGGACCATTTCATTAATTGGCTAGTGATCAGGCAGCACCTTCTTGATTATCCACCATCCACACCAGGCTATCAATCACAGCAGCATTGCCTCCAGCTCTCACTCCAAGCAGCAGGGCTCCACCACAATTCACAAAATTTTTACTGCAAATGTCCTGTTAAAAAAATTATACCACTATCAAACTTCTATGAACAATACAAATTTTGGACACAGAGCCCAACATTTTCCGCAATGTGGTAACTATGGCTTGGAATGATGTTGGCTGCACTGCCCTACGATGCTCACAGAAAAATATACCCACATAACTTTTGAGGAACTGCTGGTTATCTCGTGATTACCTTTATTTCAAACACAATGTTCATCAAAAATTAACCTGCACTCTAGAGCAAACTCACGTTTTACTTTCCTCAGTTGTTCTTGGAGAATTATCATTTCCATCTTCATCGAAGTTTTGATTGTCAATACTTAGATTCCTGCATTTGGTCATTAAAGATAAATTAAGGATAAAAATCAGCATTTCAATCCATCTACATCTGGGATTCCTATTAGAAGTGGTTGGGAGCTCTGGGTCTGTACTCGATTGATGTTAGCAGGATGAGGGGTGATTTGATTGAAACTTACGGAATACAGAGAAGCCTGGATAGAGTGGATATGGAGAGACTAGGACACAAGGGCACACTCTCAGACTGAAGGTACCACACTTTCGAACGGGGATGTTCTGCCAGAGATGGGTGAACCTATGGAACTCATTGCTGCAGAAGGCTGTGGAGGCCAATTCTTTCAGTGTTTTCAAGACAGAGATAGATAGGTTCTTGATTAGTAAGGGCATCAAGGTTGAAAGGGTGAAGGCAGAAGAATGGGGCTGAGCAACATAATCGCCATGATCTGTGGTGCCACAGACATGACAGGCTGAATGGCCTAAATCTGCTCCTACATATCTTATGGCCTGTCAGCTGTTTGAATTGCTGAAGACTCTGGATGTAATTTTCCATTCTGGGTCAGCTGCTTTTGTTAAGCTCTTAAACATCCCCAGGTGGATGGCTGCAATAGACGGTGACTTTTTTCTCTCGAACCCTTTCAAAGGTTTGAAAGACACTACACCTGTTGGTAAGGGTGAAAGAGAGTGATAAAAAACTCAATTCTTGAAAATATTCATATTCAGAGTCTAGAAACGTCACAGATAAATAATGCTATACTTCAGAATCAAAAGACAGCACTTTACTAATGAAGTGACTTTGATGTTCTGTCTTAATGTTTGTTTTGAAATAAACTCTGAACCTCAAGGAATATTGCAAGTATTAGAGGGCATGATATAACTGCTATGGTTTGGAGTGATATTTATGGCATTGCTACGCGATGTCTTCATGAGGAGTCCCTACATTATCTTACAGTAATTGCCAGCTCGTTAACAATTTCCTTTCGCTGGTTTGTACTCTGTATGAAGTAAAACTGTCGTTAGATATTGCATCAAACTTACATTTTTATGGTCACCTTAGTTTCTGGAGAACTCTGATTTCCATCTCCATTGCAGCTTGGACCGTTCAGGACACCAGGCCTGCAACTGGTCAGACAAGATTAAGTTTAGTCATTTAAATTAGCATTTGTTTCCATTTACTATTGTGTACCAGCTGTTTGAATGGCTGAAAGCTCTGGGTTCAGTCTTGCAGCCCATGTTGAGCTGTTTTTCTTAAACTGTCACACTCCAGATGGATGACTGCAATAGATGGTGATTTTGTTTCAGCAAATTGACATAACTCGTTCGCAAGAAAGCAGAGCACAGGTAGAGGGAGGGGCAGAGAATGCAGGAGAGAGATGGACAAAAGTCTTAAGCCATTTTTTCCCTTGCAGCGTACTCCAGAGAAGTGAATGGGAGGTAAACATTTCAGGACCAGGATGTTAAAGGGCAAGCAATTTCTCATTTAAGTGTTTTGGATGCTTTCAGTTGACTTAATTGAATAAAAACTCCAATCTCGAGCAATAAAGCAAGCATCGGAAAGGAAAATCATTCCCCCTCATGTGGTTGTCATGATCTGGTCTGCAATGGTGTTTGCTGCACGACTACCACTTGCTTTCAACAGGAAGCCCCTAAATAATCTAAACAACAGCTCTCCCGCTAATTCCCTTCACATTTTGTACTGTGAATAAAGGATCATTTATGCATGCATTATACCAAAGTTCCTTTCTGATCACAACTGGCTGCAAGATGTTAGAAGATTTTGGAGGCTCTGAGATTCACTATTTTATCCTGTAACAAACCCAGTGGATTCAGCAGATAGCACTCCAGACATTTGGCTCCAAAGGATGGGGCTTTTTTTGCCCTTATTCAAAGCCTTTCATTGATTTGAAGGACACTATGGCTGGTGATAGGGGGGAAAGAGAGAAACGGGAAACCTGTTTTTTGAATATATTCATATTCTACACAGGTCATAGATAAGTAATTCAAAATTTCTATACCAAAAAACGAACAATTTTCCGTTGAAACGTCTTGTCCGAATACTATTTTTCTTGAAGAATACACTCAAACCTTAGGAATAATGCAAATATCAGAGATGCAACAATGTGATTACGATTGCTTGGAATGGAGCTCACTACACTGCCGAGTGATGCCTTAACAAGGAATCCTGACGTTCTCTTAAGGTAACTACCATCTCACCTGCAATTGCCTTTTGCTTCCTTGCATTCTGAAGAAAGTAAAACCTAATTCACATTTTGCATTCAACTTAATTTTCGGTGACACCCTTAGTTGCAGGAGAACACGAATCTCCATCTCCCTTGCACTTTCGACTGTCAATGTTTTCAGAGCTGCAAATGGTCACAAAGTGCTAGTAAGTCATTTTAAGCAAACATCTACATTCACAATAAAATAATTTTTATTAACTAGAATAGGAGCGTCAGTATTTCAAGCAGTTGACAGTCGGGCTGGAGCATGGAAGCAAAGAGAGGGAGAAAAGCATATGACAAACCATTTCTTCAATACTTTACATGTGTTGCGTAGTCTAGAAAAGTCTCAAATAAAGAGCTTGGGGCAAATATACAAGGGCGAATTGTACAATTTCTTCAGTGAAGAGCTTTGGATACAGTATCTACATCCAGGACTGAATGGGTATTGGCTCAGCAATTGCAAATATTACTGGTGAAATAAAAGCTTGCTGCTGTGCCGTCGTTCTGATTTCACCATCAGCTCTTGAGATTGGCCCATTTCATTCATGGGATAGTGACCTGGTAACAGCTTCTTGATCAGCCCACATAAGCACTCTGCCACCCTTGGTGGTGCCACTCCTCACAGCAGGACTGGCTCCAGCTCTCAGTCCAAGCAGAAGGGCTCCACCACAATTCACAAAATTATTACTGCAAATGTCTTGTTAAAAATCACACCACTACATAACTTCTACGAAAAATACACATTTTGGATCCAGAATCCAACAGTTTCTGTGACGTGCTAAATATGGCTTCGAATAGTGCTTTCCATATTGTTCTAGAATGTATGCAGAAAGAACTTAACTTATCCAGCAATTGCCTTTATTCCAAATACAAAAATAATCGTAAATTAAATTGCACTTGGATCAAACAAACACTTTAATTTCTTCAGTTGTACCTTAAGAACTATTATTTCCATATTCCGCGCAGATTGGATTGCCAAACTTACTCGGCCTACAATTGGTCATAAAAGATAAATGAACTTATTTAACTTAGTACTTGCCTCCATCTATAATTGCGTGCCAGCTGGTTGAAAGGCTGAAGGTTCTGGATTCAACATTGCAGCCTGCATTCAGCTGTTTGTGTGAAACTGGTCACACTCCAGATGGATGATTGCGATATATGATGACTTTGTTCTTCAAAAATTTTCAAGGCTGTAGCTCACAATAAGGGTTAGAGAGAGAAACTGGATACCCATTTCTTGAATGTATTTATATTTCAGAGTTTAGAAATTTCGATAACAAAACACAAGCAATTTTCTAATGAAGTGTTTTTGATGTCCTCTCCGAATACAATATTTTGGAAAAAACTTCTGAAGCCTTAGGAATAATGCAGATAACAGAAAGACTGGAATGCGGCTGCGATAGTCTGGAGTTCTGTTCACTGCACTGCTGTGTGATGTTTTCAGGAGAATTCCTTATGATATCTTACAGTATCATAGATTCCTTACAGTGTAGTAACAGGTCCTTCAGCCCAACAAGTCTACACCGACCCTCAGAACATTCCACGCAGACCCATCCCCCTATAACCCACCTAATCTTCACATTCCTGAACACTACGGGCAATTTGGCAAGGCCAATTCACCTAGTCTGCACATCTTTGACTGTGGAAGGAAACTGGAGTACCCGGAGGAAACCAACGCAGACACAGGGAGAATGTGCAAACTCCACACAGTTACCCGAGGGTGGAATCGCTGTGAGGCAGCAGTGCTAACCGCCGAGCCACCGTGCCACCCAGTAATTGCTATCTCATCAGCAATTTCCTTTGTATTTCTTGTACTCTGAATGAAGCAAAACCTTAACCACATATTGTATTCAAACTTACTTTTTCATGATAGATTTTAGACTGCATGGTTTCCTATCTACACTGTCAGGTGATCTGCAAATGGTCATAAAAGTGCTATTAAGTAATTTTAAGCAAACATCTACATCCACAATAAATCATCTTAGTACACCTGAAAGAAATTGAGTCAGTATTTCAAGCCGTTGACAGCTAATTTTGTAAAAACAGGTCAAGACGCAACTACAATGTATGGTGATTTATTTCCCCAAAACCTTCAATGGTAGTTTGCAGGATAAGACAGTGAGACTGGAGCGTGGAAGTAAAGAGAGAGAGAAGGATGCAACAAATCTATATCTTCAACACTTTATATTTGTTGCAAAGTCTACAAATATCTCAAATAAAGAGTCCCAAGCCTAAATATAGAAGGGCAACCAAATTTCCAATGAAGAACTTTCGAACTTTGGCTGTAGGAGTTGAAGGGTGGATTAGTAAGTTCGCGGAGGATACGAAGGTGGGTTGAGTTTTGAATAGTGCGGAAGGCTGTTCTAGGTTACAAAGGGACATTGACAGGATGCAGAGCTGGGCTGAGAAGTGGCAGATTAAGTGTGAGGTGATTCATTTTGGAAGGACAAACTTGAAAGCAGAATACAGGGTTAACGGAAAGATTCTTGGCAGTGTGGAGGAGCAGAGGGATCTTGGGGTTCATGTCCACTGATCTCTGAAAGCTGCCACCCAGGTGGATAGAGTTGCTAAGAAGGCGTTATGGTGTGTTAGCTTTCATTAATAGGGAGCTTGAGTTCAAGAGCCATGAAGTTATGCTCCAGTGATACAAAAACCTGGTATGGCCACGTCTGGAGTATTGTGTCCAGTTCCGGTTGCCTCATTACAGGAAAGATGTGGAAGCACTGGAAAAGGTGCAGAGGAGATTTACCAGGATGTTGCCTGGAATGGAGGGAAGGTCTTACGAGGAAAGGTTGAGAGACCAAGGGTTTTTCTCTTTAGAATGACGAAGGATGAGAGGTGACTTGATAGAGGTGTACAGAATGATCAGAGGTATAGACAGAGTGGACAGCCAGAGACTTTTTCCGAGGGTGGAGGTAGCTATTACGAGGGGACATATTTTTAAAGTGAGTGGAGGTAGATATAGGGGAGACGTCAGATATAGGTTCTTTATTCAGAGTAGGGGCATGGAATGCATTGCCGGAGAGGGTAGTGGAGTCAGCCTCATTAGGGGCATTTAAGCAGCAATTAAATAGGCATATGGATGTTAGTATAAGGTAGGGGTGAAGGTTAGATAGACCTGAGGTTGAGGGTAAAAGTTCGGCACAACATCGTGGGTCGAAGTGCCTGGACTGTGCTGTACTGTTCCATGTTCTATGTTCTATACTGTCTCTCCATTCAGGACTGAATTTTCCAAGTTAACTGGCCTTGACCGAGACATGAGATTCTTGGCAAAGTGGAGGGGAGTTCAGGAGGAAAGCCGAACTCCTTTCTGCACCATTATACAATATTGTCAGAGGTGGGCAAAGTAGCTGGTTTAACAACTCACTGGGCATGAATTAAGTCACCAACTGACAGCCACTCGCGTCAGTCTGTCTGGTGAATAGTAGAGTTCTTCAACTCCCACAGTGGGCATTGGCCTGCAAATCTCTTCAGTATAAGCTCAGCAATACCAACCATAATGGCTGCAAAGAAAAGATTGTAGCTCTGTCTTCACTCTGACTTCACTGTCAGCTATTGGGATCGTGCCATTTCAATAATGGTACAGTGACCAGGCAGCAGCTTCTGGATTAGCCACCGTCAGCACCGTGCCACCCTTCGTGCTGCCACTAATCCCGATTGGCTCCAGCTGTCACATCCAGCAGCAGGGCTTCGTGGGAATCCATAAAATTAAGACTGCAATTGTCTCGTGTAAAAAAAACACCATCTTCCAATTTTTAGATGCAATACACATTTTGTGGACTGAACCCAACAGTTTCCTCAATGCGGTAACCATAGCTTGGAGTAGCGTTTGCTATGAGGTTCCCAGATGCAGAAGGAAATATCCACATAACTTTACACAAACAGCTTGTTCTCCAGCAATTGCCTTTCAGAATGTAATATTAAAAGAGGAATTCATCACACAAAAGATCAAGCATGCTTTCTAGTTACATTCCTGGGGAACTAAATTTTTCATATCCCTTGCAGTTTGGATTGTCAAGGTTACCATGACTGTAACTGCTCATACAAGATAAATTAAGTCCTTTAAATTAGCATTTGCCTCCATCTACTATAATGTGCCAGTTGTTTGAATGGCAGAAGACGCTGGGTTCAGTATTGCAGCTTGTGTTCAACGCTTTTGATAAACTGGTCACACTGCTGATGGATGACTGCAATAGTTGGTGATTTTTTTTTGTCAAACTTACATAATTGGTTAGCAAGAAAGCAGAGCACAGGTAGGGGGAGAGGCAGAGAATGTAGGGGAGAAAAGGAGCAATGAATCAAGCCCATTTTTTCAATTGATTCTTCTTTGCAGCATAGTCCAAAGATGTCAATGGGAGGTAAACATTTCAGGACCAGGCTGATGATGGGAAGAAACTGTTCAATGAAGAGATTTGGATGCTTTCTATTGATCTAATTAAATAAGAGCTCTCATATGTAGGAACAAAGTAAGCATTAGAGAGGCAAATTTAATGTGATTTCTAGGGTCTGGGCTGCAATGGTGTTTGCTCCACTGCTGTCACATGCTTTCAAGAGGAAACCCCCCCAGACAATCTGAACAACAGCTCTCCAGCAAATTCCTTTCACCTTTTTTCATTTTGAATCAAGGGTCATTTATACACATACTGGAGCCAACTTGTTTTCTAATCACTGCAACTGTTCCTAGAGACATTAGGTTTCCAGGTCCCTCACAGCTCTGCAGCTAATATTGATCATGAAGAAAGACTTTTTAAATGAGCTTTTGCATCCACAATCGGCAGACAGCTGGTAAAAAAATTGCTATAGACTCAGAGATTCAGTATTACATTCTTTGAACAACTGTTTTTATGACATAGATCACCCTCCAGATGTAGTGATACAAGAGACAGCAGTAGGTTTTTCTTCAAAACCTTCACAGGAGATTTGAAAGACTCCACATGCAGACTGAGGGAGGGGAGGAGATACAAACCTATTCTTCAACATCTTCTATCCTTGTTTCAGAGTTCAGCTATCTAAATGTTATAAATGGAGAGCTGAATATTGAATGGATATGCAATATTTCACTGAACACTTTTGGATCTTTTGCATTGATGCAACATCTTTTTAAAGAAACAAAATCTCTAATCTCTCAGAATAATGCAAACGTTATAGATACAATCAAGCAACTTTGTTAATGTGACTGCTGCAGTCTGGTCTTTGCTGCACTGCTCTGGCAGGAAGGCCCTCCATAGAACTTACAAGAAGTGCCAGCAATTTTCTTTCACATTGTTGTATTTTGGATGAAACTTAATTAAATCACATATTGGATTAAAACTTACTTTTTGCTCACTGCTATCATTACTGGAATCCCTTCTGCCTCTGAAGTGTAAAAGCTTCCATATCTGCAATTGGTCATACAGCGCAAATTAAGTGATTTTAAACAAGCCCTTGAATCTACAATTTGCATTCAGCCATTGAAAAACATCTGAAAATTCTGGATTTCAGTATTCGACACCTTGATTACCAAGTTTGTTGAAACTTTGCATTGAAACTCCAATTTGGCATTTTATAGCATACCTGCCACATCCCATTTAACATGGAGAAGTAAAACATTCAATATGGTTAGGAATCAGCTGATTGTAACTTCAAATCTACATTCCTGCCTATCCTAATAATCTTTCACTCCCTCTCTCTCAACAAGAATCTCTTTATCTTTGCATTTATAATATTCCAGAGCTCTGCTTTTACCATCTTTTCAGGAAGAGTACTCCAAAGAATAACCACATTTTGAAAGATTAAAAAAAAATCACTGTTTTAAATGGATAACCACTGACTTTCAGACAATAACCCTTCATTCTAGTCTCTTCTGTAAGAGGAAACATCGCCTCCATATCTACCCTGTCCAAATCCTCAGGATTTTTTATGTTTCAATCACGTTGCCTCTTCCTCCCCTGAACACCGACTGGTGCAAGCCTTGCCTTTGAAAATTTTCCTTGTAAGACAAGTCAATTTGTCTCGGTATTATACTGGTAAACCTGCTCTGAAATGCCACCAATGTATTTACTTCCTTCCTTAAATCGACTGACCAATACAAAGAACAGCATTCAAGATACAGCCTCACCAGTGATCCCTACTTTTGTGCTTAAATCCCCTCATGATAGAATGAAAACATTTATTCGCTTTCCTCATTACTTACTGTATCTGTACACGAGCATTTTATGATTCGTGCACTAGGATACGGCATCTCAGAGCTATGGAATCTCCCTCCATAAAAAAAACTGCTACTCTTCCTGCCAAAATGGACTTCAAATTCACCCATGTAAAACTCTATTTGTCAGATCTTTGACTACTTGCTTAACCTATATTTCTCTGTAGTATTCCAAAGTCCTCTTAGGTTAATGTTTTAACGCATCTTTGTCTCATCAGTAAATCTGTCAGTCATAAATTCATTCCTTCCTAAGTCATGGACTGTTAGTCAATACTTGGAAAACTTGGGCAAAAACAGATTTTTAAAATGGTTGCTCAAATTATATGATCTGAACCATTTGAACTCCAGTTAACTCTCAGTCTCAAATACACACCTAAGGAAATGTGAACATTCATGTAAAAAGGGATGAATGGATCTAATTACAGAACACCAAAACAACTGTAGCACCTAGTAAGCCTGTCTCTCCCTTTCACCATGGAGAAAGGAAAATCTTGAAATGTAGGGTGTCTGTAAGGTGAATGGAAACTATAAACTTCCAGTGTATCATGATGATCTTTTAGCCAAATTAAAATGGTTGAATCAAACACTAATCTTAAACACAACACCTGTCCGATTGATAAAAGGGATTTGAAATTTTGAACGGCAAAGAAGCCATTCTGTTGTCGACTTTTTAAAAACTCCGAGAAGTTACTTGCAGATGGAGAATTCCACCAAAAGCCAATAGACCAGTCAGTGATCTAAGCAGACAAAGTAATACACGGCTGCATCATGAAAGGAGGAGACAGTAAATATAACAGATGATTGTCTTAACCAGAGTTACCTCAGAGTTTAATGAGAACCACCCTCCTGAAATTTGAACAAACCTCAATTTGCTGATTTTCCTTGGTTATGCAAAATTTTTGCTTTACCTTTAAAAGTGTACCATCATCTAAGATGACTACAGGCCTAACACAAAAGTAAACGAAAAAGTCATAGCCTGCAAAGATTCTTTATCCAATATCTAACCTCTGAGAGATAATGTGAGACGCACAGGTGAGCTGTCGTGTTTGTAAATCCAGGGCAAGTATGGGTCATCTTTTTTTAAAACTCAAAATCTTATTGCTGGATTTATTCAGTTGGAACATTTATTTACTCGGGCAAGGAAAGAGAACATTTCGGCCGTGGGCAAAAAGAGAAACCCAAATTCCCTTTTGAAAGGTACAACTGGATCGATTTCTGCAATCCTATGGGGTCATGCAAGCCAGGTCATTAGCTGACTGCTTTAAAGAAAAATCTAATCACCTCTGGTTACTTGCTAATCCTCTCAAATTTTATAACCAGAGCGCATTTGGGAAACTTTCCCTCCCCAGTTGCAGTTTGTCCCTCTAAGATCAGAGGCACATCAATTGAAGGTCAGTCGTGATGCAAATTGCTGTGTCCCCAACTGCATTTTGATCAGTAACACCAAAAAACCATTTGTGAAGTGCATAAACTGTTAAATACCTCCCCAGTCTTCAGAAAACGAATGTATAAAAACTCAGGTGACAAGAGAAATCATCACTGATGGCATTTAAAAAGCATTTAACCCATCATTATAGAACTGTGGTACCCCTGCATATCTCAGTCGTAAACAGACATTCATTTGACAAACATTTCAGTTTTGCAAAAAACGTTCTTCATCCGGCACTCAGCTTCCAAACTTTGATTGTTATCCCCAACACAGGCTTACAGACAATGGATAGACTTTTTTAATTAAAATAACATTGAGGTTGGTTGGCTCGCCGAGCTGGTTTGTTGTTCTGCAGACATTTCGTTACTTTGCTTGGTAACATCCTCCGTGCAGCCTCTGATGAAGCGTCGGTGTGCTCTCCCGCCTGGCTTTTAAACTCTGGAGTCCGTTGCAATGGATTGCATATCCTAGTGCATGAATCACAAACAAAGCTGCGTGCGAACACTATTTAAAAGGGCAACAACACACTGCAGCAACATGGAACTACGCCAAGAGGAAGAGGAATACCTCTTCCAAGTGTTCAAGAATAATGGATATCCAAAGAACTGGGTCAGGAGATGCCGACAGGAACAGCATCAGAAAGATTCTACACGCCCCGACACACTCATCACACTACCCTACATCAGGAACACGTCAGAACTCACCACAAGACTTCTACAACCGCTGGGCATCAGAGTGGCACACAAACCCACATCAACCCTACGACAAGTGCTCACCCGAACTAAAGACCCACTTCCTGCCATGGGCAGGACCAACGTCATCTACAAGATCCCCTGCATAGACTGCGACAAACACTACATCGGACAAACAGGAAGGAAACTAACAACAAGAGTAAATGAACACCAACTGGCTACAAAAAGACGCGACCAATACTCACTCATCTCAATCCACACGGACAAGGAGAACCACGACTTGGACTGGGACAACACCAAGATCCTGGGACAGGCCAGGCAGAGACAAGCACAAGAATTCCTGGAAGCATGGCACTCCACGAAGCAGGCTATTAATAAACACATTGAACTCGACCCCATATACATTCCACTATGGAGGAAACCCGGAAGTGAGGCAATCCATCGCAACGGACCCCAAAGTTTAAAAGCCAGGCGGGAAAACACACCTACGCTTCATCAGAGGCTGCACTGAGGATGTTACCAAGCACAGTAACGAGACGTCTGCGGATCAACAAACCAACTCGGCGAGCCAACCAACCTCAACAGCCACAACTCAAGCTACAAATCTACTCCAAAACCTTAAAATAACATTCTTTCATTCACCATTCAGAAACTTATACATTCCGAATATTGTTGCAGGTAGCTCCAAACTACATACAAATCATTGAAGGAAGTCAACGTCTTTTTAATACCAAGGCCTTGTCATCATCCTAACCAACTTACTGTGCTTTTTAAACTTTGTGTTGTACTGGGCCTTGATCATTTCATTATTGTGAAAAATTAATCAAAAATACTTTGCCACCTGTTTCTGCATTATGTTTTGTGGGTATGTTTTTCTCACTTCTGTCCCAAACCACGAGTGGGTGCTTTAATCATGATTTGTGCTCCATTTGGGATCAGGGCTGTTGGAAGGAGACGGAAGCACAAAATCAGAGAAGTGAAGGACTGTTTTGCCTTGTTGTAAAGAAACAAGCGCATCACAGGATGTTATCAAAGGAAGTCACAGGACCTAAATTGTGGCACCCATTTGTCAGCAGGAAGGTTCTATGACAGTAAATAATTCCTGCAGGAAATGGGGAGGCCCAAAACAGTTACAAGTTCACCTTCGGGAAAATAAAATGTAATGTAAATACTGGGGAAGTAGAATGAAAGTCATAGACTGGGATTTCCACAAATTTGTTTCCATTTTGAAAATTAGAACAGTTGTGTGTTGCTCGTGAAATCATTCTGACAGCAATAATATGGCGCAATGTTTTGTGAGTCCTTTAAATCTCTTGTGCATACAAATCCACATTTAGCAACAGACCACTGAATGCTGCAAGGCACCTGAAAAAGTTTGCACTTTATTTCACTGAAGAGAGGTATAAGAAGAGTTTAGATTGCACTGTAGGCATTTGGTTTTTTGAAAATATCAACCTGTTCACATGCTTTATGAGATACCCCTGGAGCGGTTGGGACTTGTACCCAAGCCTGCTGGCCCAAAGGTAGGGACACTACCATTGCACCACAAGACCCTGCAAAATCTCTCTTTATGGAGGGCTTCAAGTCTAATTACTTTTAATCAAGTTATTCAGACATATTATGACACATGACTGCAACAGATAGAATTTGAAACTGGACCTTTTAGGCAGAAGGTAGGGATTTATCACAGCATGAATGTGTAGAATAAAGTCTTCCAGATAAAAATTGTGAGTTTTCTGATGACATCGGATGAAAGGTAAAGCCCAGATCTGCAGAGCTTAATGTACAAGGGGTGGGGGGTTGGGAGTGCAAGTAGGTTAGTGTCTCCAATGATAAAAACATTAGTCTCCCTTACTGAGGGTTGGATGGAGGTTCTCAGTTCACAACTAATGAACTTACAGTTGTTTCCAGACAGCTAGTTTCAGTGATTCACTGCCACAACAATTAATAACAAAAATTACTCGACTGAACAACGTTTTCTATCATTGCCATTAAACAAAGGAGATGCTACTATTTATGCTCACTTGTCCAGGAGAATGTCCAACACACTTTCAGTAGTGGCATATGCTTTGTATGTCGAAAGGAATGTACAGACGTAGAAAACATCTTTGTTCATGAAAGCGGTTATTAAATTTTCCACAAGTTTTTCTAAGGTCCCAGAGTTAAGTATTCGAGCATTGGAGGTGTCAAGAGCGAGATCTGAAGGAAGCTCATCTCCTGACGCCTACGGAGAGTACAAATTAAAAAAGTAAATGTGATGCAGGAACAACTTTCATTTTTACAGACCTCTGACGTGGCAGAAACATTTCAAAATGCTTCACATTTACATAATCATTTAAAAATCACTCCAAGCCTCATGGAGCTGTTACCAGAACAGGTCACCAAAAGCTTGGTCAGAAAGATTGGTTTTGAGGACAAGGAGGAGATGAAAAAGGGTGTTCCAGAACTTCAGCACTGGGTAGGTGAACACAATGACAGAATAAAGAAGACCAAGCATGCAAGGAAAATCAAAGTGGCCAGAATTAGAAGTGCAAACACATGAGCATTGCAGGTCTGGAGGAGGATACATTGATGGGGAGATACAATATGTTCAATCCAATGATAAAGCAGCTGATCACTTCTTGTATGACTTGAACCATTTCATAAAACACAAAGTGAAAGTCAAAACATCACAGAAACATGGCCAGCTAGATTAATATAAAACAGAAATTTGAATCTTGGAGTTATTTTGGATCGAGCTCAAGAATATTAAACCATAATTTGAAGTGAACAAGCATTTAATATTAAATCCCTTCATCTGCCCACCCATTATTTCTCAATTTCTACTTCAATCCAGTCATCAGAGGGCCAGAAAGTTTCCACAGCAGGGTAATTGTGGAATTATGTGCAGCAAGTTCTGTCTACACCTCTCGGCCACCGCATGCAACAGCAAACAGGACAGTCTGGCTTCAATCACGTTTGAACTCTCTGCTAACATTATCACTGACCTCACATTTCCCAACAATATTGTTTTTTAGCAATCTAATTACTCTCGAAAGCAAGCTTACTGAACTGGAAGGAAAGCAGAGAGTTGTAAAATGTTTGCTGACTTGGCAGAAAATAGAAGGAGGGAGAGAACTGAAGGAAGAGGAAACCTCTTTTTTTGTTCCACACCTAGTGCTATGCAAAGTCTCTTCCAATGTGCTACCTGAGGATTATCAAACTTGATACCGTGGAGTGTGCAAAAGAAATTAAGAACTCTCACAAAGAGCTTCACAGTTCAAATGGCAACAAGCACCCCCATATTAAATTCAGTTTCCTTCATGTCAACAGATGGAATATATCTTTGGGATTGGGCAGGGGCAGGGGTGGAACATGTCAGAAAAGGAGGGAATTGGAGCACTCTTTAAGAAGCCTGATTTGAATTTTGATATCAGATGTGAACCTCTCAACTTTACCAAAGTAGCTGACCAGTTCTGTCAGAACCAAGAATAGTATGTCATCACAGGAAATTTATTTCCAAGACTTGTTCTCAGTAATAGAAAAGTCTACGAAGTGTATTTCAACTAAATTAAGTTGACGTCTTAACAACTTTAAACCACACAAGTATAAAAAAGCACGACTGAACAAAAGCATAACTTTCAAACAAATATTGCATTACCATGAAAGCAACATTTATTCATTTCTGGTCTACTTTCAAACTGACCTTGAAAACAAGTTCTGGAAATGAATGCCAACAGAAAGAAAAAAATCACACAAGGTTCCAGAAAACAAATCAAGTGTTACATCCAACAATCAATCTTTCTCAGCTTCTCCCAATTCTCCAGCCCACACTGAACCTTGACAGGTGATGGTTTGCACTCCAAGGAAGATGAGATTTCACTTGTGTTGATCAAATTTCTGCTCGACACTACTTCAGAGAAACAGCTGCATGTAGTGGTATCTCATGCACCAGTTTATTCAACTGTCCTGCCAACTGAAGACCAGGCATGACAAGAGCACACTACAAACGACAGGTCAAGACCAGGCAATTTTGAAGCCTTCTTTTGTTGTAAATTTTACATAGCAATAGTGATAATAGTTTTAACTAAACCCACGGTTGAGGCCTTGTTGCGGAAAGCTTACTTGATACTTTCATTTAACACTAAATAGGATACAAATATTAAAGTATAGATTAAGTGACATAGCCAACAACCAAACTGAAAGAAGTACTATTCTGTTGTGAATGGAATTTTTGCATGTTAACTCTCAATTATAACTTGCATACTTTTAGCTGAACAGTGCAAGTCTGTATGGGTGATTGCTACGGAAGGCATTTTTTTTAACTCCACGTTACTTGTACTTCTGTTTTACATTCCATAAATTGGATATATAACAAATAACTTAACGAGCCGGAGGGTGCGTGTGTGTGTGTGTGTTTGCGTGTTTGCGTGCACACAGTGAAAAAGAAGCCAAGTTATGGACTATTATTCAGGAATTTCAAGAGTAACTAGAACTTTATTTATTTGCAAGCTGTTCCAACAACGAGGCAGTACAAAAGATACAGTCCAAAATTCCATTCTACAGATGTTGTTCCTATATAAGTAAAATTGTAAATGAACAGCACAAATTTATACAAGTTATTCCCATTTCCTCCAAGGATAACAGGCACGCACAACTGGAAAGTATTCATATATTATTGTCTGAACTATTCAAAATTTAAATGTGCTTCAGGTGAAAAACTTTCTGGGATGAATATAAATGGAACTTCATATCAAATAGAGGACCCCCTTCATTTAACTGGTCTTTCACTTTCCACGAATTCTGCTCAATAAGTGACTGCCTATGGCATTGGATTCCTGATACTAATTTACATTCCGCCTCAAAAGCAAGGTGGTTCTTCCCTCTCCTTAATAAATTCTCTTTCACAAAAGGCCATGGATGCTAGAAAGATTGTCACTTCCCAGAGATCAGTTTTGTCGGTTTGGGCCAGGCCCAGCAGGGGAGGAAGGGTGAAGGCTCCGGGGTAGGTGCAGTCGGGGGCATGACACACAAATATGGGGACTCTTGAATGGGTATGAAGAACTAGGAGTATGTATTTAATTGTCCAATTTTTTACGTGCAACTATTTACTTAATTTCATCAGAACCCTCCAAAATCTCTGAATTAAATTCAAGACTTATGGAGGATTCCAGGTAAAGGAGAGTCGACCAAAAGAATCTTCAATTACTCAAGCAATTCCTTTGGGATTGACTTGATTCAGAATTTCAACACAGCTGGAAAAAACAGAGGGCTCCACCGAAATATGCAAATAAATCACTACAACTTCAACCAAAACTTAGTCTTCCTTCTCAGCTGCTGTGATAACTGTGGTACGATTTGCCACAAGAGGCCCACTGATCCATTGGGCAGACAACATTGCTAAATGTTTGGGGAGGGAATGTAAAGGCTCACCTGCAATGCTATCTATGATCAAACAAACAACGCCTTAACATATACAGGCTATGTCTAAACATGAAGCATGGACATTTAGACAAAACATCAGACCCACCGGGGCCAATGATACTTTGGTCACCCAGATCAGAGGGAAGAAACAAGCAAGGCAAAGAGACTGTTTCACTGCAAATCTTACACATTTGGTATTTTCAATTTCAGACCTCCACAGAATTAAAGAAAGATTCACTCCCAAATAGTAAACAAAAGGTGCTAAATAAATGCAAGTCTTTTAGTTGAGACTATTTTACATCTCTAAACAGGAGCAATTAAAGACTAACAAAGCTACATTTGTCGAGATGGCATTGTTTATAAGGCAGATTCAAATGAGCGTGAGAATTTCTTTCGTATGGTTAGGTTCCAATTTTGGCCTGTGGCTTGGGCAGAATTTCACACCTCATTGTTACAATGTAATCTATGAACAATTCCTCATCTGAATCTTGGTTAACACCACAAACACAAACCTCCCCCTCACTGAGGATGAACGGTCAGTCCTCAGTAAAGGGCTCACCTTTGTCCCCCTCCACCCACATATCAACGAATACCGCTCACGCCTGGATATTGAGCAGTTTTTCCGCCGCCTCCGCCTCCACGCTTACTTCTCCAACCGGGAATCTAACCCTCCCTCTACTGACCCCTTCTCCCGCCTCCAACACAAGCCCTCCTCCTGGACACCACCCCAAGGCCTCCTACCCTCCCTCGACCTCTTCATCTCCAACTGCCGTCGAGACATCAATCGTCTCAACCTCTCCACCCCTCTTAAACACTCCAACCTCTCCCCCGCAGAACGTGCAGCCCTCCACTCCCTCCGCTCCAATCCCAACCTCACCATAAAACCTGCGGACAAGGGAGGGGCAGTCGTAGTATGGCGCACTGACCTCTACATTGCTGAGGCCAGGCGCCAACTCTCTGACACCTCCTCCTACCGCCCCCTGGATCATGACCCCACCCCCGAGCACCAAACCATCATCTCCCAAACCATCCACAACCTCATCACCTCAGG
>JAHRHZ010000058.1:27766-56173 GCA_024137785.1 Ginglymostoma cirratum | reverse complement strand
TCAACATCTTCAATTAAGTTCAGTAACCCCTCCCTTGCCCAGCATCTCCGATCCACATGTACACTGAGTAAGGTGGATGGTGGTAGGAAACACACAGCAATCAAATCAAAGCCACTTGCTGTCTTCACTGACTTGAGGGCATACAGTCACACTTTGCTTGGTCTCAACTAAATACTGCCAAGTGTCAGCATTATGTGCTGCAAGAATTCAGTTTCAGAATTATCCCTCCATTCCATACATTTCTTCGTGCCTTATAACACCAGTCTTAATGATTAATAACCTAATTACAGAACAGTCGAATAAAATATCGTCCAATAAATCTAAATTTATATCTCATGATTTTCAACTAAAGCGTCAGCACTGCCTTCTCCATCTTAATCAGCCACTTATTTTGCTGTATAGCCTTACATCAACTTAATGGGCTATTTCATTTAAATTGCAGCTTTTTAAAAATCTTAATCTCCACTAGAAAATGATCCTGCCTGGTTTGATGAAATTCTCTGGGTAGCAGGCAAAGAACATTGAACCTTCACTGCAAGGAAGGCACACTAAACAGCTCCGAAAGTGTATCAGAGACAATAGGAACTGCAGATGCCGGAGAATCCGAGATAACAAGGTGTAGAGTTGGATGAACACAGCAGGCCAAGCAGCATCATAGGAGCAGGAAACCTTGACGTTTCGGGCCTGGACCCTTCATCAGAAATGGGGGAGGGGAAGGGGGTTCTGAAATAAATAGGGAGGTAGGGGGAGGCGAATGGAAGATGGAGAGAGGAGGTGGAGGCGGCGGAAAAACTGCTCAATGTCCAGGCGTGACCGGTATTCGTTGATGTGTGGATGGAGGGGGACTAAGGTGAGCCCTTTACTGAGGACTGGCCGTTTGTCCTCAGTAAGGGGGAGGTCTGGGGGGATGGTGAAGACTCGGCAGGGCTCAGTGTTGCTGTCTCCTCTGGAGCTGCTGGCTGTGGAGGCAGTGGGCGGAGTGATGTTGGCGTTGGCTGTGGGCTGAGTTGCGTCGGCGGTGGTGGGCGGAGTTGCGCCGGCGTCGGCAGTAGGCGGAGTTGCTTCAGTGGTGGGTGGAGTTGCGCCTGCGTTCTTGATGGGTGGAGCGGCGTCGGCGGTGGGCAGAGCGGGGTAGGTGGCGGCAGTAGCGGTGGCGGTAGTGTCTGTGGCGTTGGTCTCGGAAATGGAGGTGGTGGCTTCAGCAGCGATGGCGTTTGCTGTCCCGAAAGTGGTGTACCCGGCGGTGGCGGATGTGACATCATCTGTGGGTTCTCTGACAGTGGCCTCATGGCCAAGGCGGGGGGTACATTGTGGGGAAAGTCCTGGGTTCGGCTGGGGATTTGGAAGGTGGAGGAAGCCCGTTTTGGGTGGTAGGCACCAGTAAGTTTACTGCACTTACGGGTTTTAGTGTCCAATAAAGCTGAGTAGAATTGTGAGCTCAGTTTGTGGATCCTACAAAGAATAAAAAACAGGAGAGGTCCTTTGCAGTTCTGGGAGAGGGAGGCTCTGAGCTGAGGTAGGCATGATTGTAGTGCCTGGAGATGCTGGCACATTGCCGTGAGTGTGTGTTGCAGGAGTCGCAGGGAGAAATGCTTCAGAAGGGTCCCAATGTTCTGAATGTAGATATTGTCACGGTTGGGGCCAAATTTGGAAGGTTTGAATGTGGACTGTAGTCCATTGGGGATGCTCTGGTTCCATAGGCAGGTACTAAGAAAGGTGATGTGGCTGTAGTACCTGGTTTGCTTCAGGACATGGTTGAGCAGTTTCAAGGCCGAAGAGATTATGAGAGAGTTGCAGTGGGAGAGAGATCCCCTGAGGTTTGTCCAGAGGGAGGAGAGTAACTTCTTCAGGGTAGGCGTTCTTAGAAGAGGCTTCGCAGTGGGGTTAAAATTGTATCAGAGATAACAGGAACTGCAGATGCTGGAGAATCCAAGATAACAAGGTGTAGAGTTGGATGAACACAGCAGGCCGAGCAGCATCATAGGAGCAGGAAACCTTGACGTTTCGGGCCTAGACCCTTCATCAGAAATGTGGGAGGGGAAGGGGGTTCTGAAATAAATAGGGAGGGCGTGAGGTGGATAGAAGATGGATAGAGGAGGCGGAGGCGGCGGAAAAACTGCTCAACGTCCAGGCGTGACCGGTATTCGTTGATGTGTGGGTGGAGGGGGACAAAGGTGAGCCTTTTACTGAGGACTGACCGTTCGTCCTCAGTAAGGGGGAGGTCTGGGAGGATGGTGAAGACTCGCCAGGGCTCAGTGTTGCTGTCTCCTCTGGAGCTGCTGGCTGTGGAGGCGGTGGGCGGAGCGTGCAGGACATCACCAATACCCGCAATTAAGAATTGAAATGATCTGGTGTCCCAGACCTTTGCACCATTTGGAACATTGGTTAGGATGATGCCTCCTAACCACTCTTAGAGATAACCTAACACACATTAACATATCTCCACACCTTCCCTTTCATTTACATATTTAGGTATTTAAACAAAAAAGTGAGTTTTGCATCCATCAGTTTTATTGCAATAATGGGAATAATAGGCTAACCAGCTGACATTGACATGAGGAATATCACGGCTCTGTCTAAAAAGTTCTTCCTAAATAAGCAAACAGCTTACTATTTGTAGCAAGTGATATGATCTCAGCAGCTGGAAAATCAGGGAAGTCCTAGCTTCAAGACCCACAACTGTGTCAAGTTAACATATCTCAACTAGAGGCTTTAAAAGTCGTTTTAGTCTACACTTCAGAATTCTGGCATTAACTTAAAAAACAACCTTTATTCCATCAGAGGACTGAAATCCACTGAGCGCTCAGACAAGAACCAATATTGGAGACCCTTGTAAAGTTTCCTTAAATGGAAAGACCATGTGGCAGTCACAATTTTCTATCATTAGGAAGGTATGACTAATGATAGTCGACATCCCCTATAATTTGGACTACCAACACATCACTGAGATTTTAACAATATTTTGAAATAAGCAGAAGTAAAAACATTTCTTCCCCCAAGACATTGCAGCTCATCTATTTTGTCTTTTGAAATCTGAAGTCTTGACAAGCGGGCAACTAGAACAGCATTAAAAAAAGACGCACTTTATCCTGGCAGAGCAGCCTGCAAGTCAACACAAGGTGATCAAAAACTATGCTGTAATCACATTCCCTAAAAATTATCTCAACATTCAATGGATTAATAATTTTAGCTCAGATTAGAAGATGCAGTAAATAATTTTTTTCCAACAGCCACTATTGGCATTTTTAAAGGTGCAAAGGAACAAGAACTGTGTCCCTCCCAGTTCCGTCCATCTTCCGTACCCGCATTACAATTCTTCAAAATCACCTGTCAGTCTATTGTCTAATATCAAAGAGACTATCATGAAATGCAAAATACTTCCGTGCGTCTATTTCTCAAAATAGTAACCCATGTGTTTAACTCCTTTAAAAAAGTAAATCAATTAAATGCAACCAAGATCAGTTTTTGAGAAAGTTGTTTCGAAGAACTGAGTGAAATTCCTGAAAGCCACTGTGAACACCTGACTGTCACATTTTCTCACTACGCAAGGCTAAGCTATTAAGTCACACAAGTAAGACTGGACCCGAGACCTGGGATTCTGAAGGGGTATGAAGTTAAAACCTTCAGTGCAGAATGGCTTGGGAATCCAGAAATTGCTATTTGCTATTCAACATTCTTGCTGAGGAACAGCCATTTATTCTCACCTCAGAGTACAATCAGCAAGTCTTCAGTGCACTAATCTGCACACTTTTAGTCTCACCGCAAAAACCCTAGAATGCATGTTCAATAAGACACATTTGGATTTCAGCAGGCACATTAAATTATTTTTCTCTCCAACAGCATCGCAACACATTGGCTCAGGGCTGCACCGTTCCGCAGTTCCACTTCATCCTCCGGCTCATTCGTCATGTGAACAAGAAGCTTTCTCTTTTCCTTTCAGGCACCAAGGCCCAAAAGATGCAACAACTCAAAAACACCCATGGCCCTCTGGAACCTTCCTCTCCTCCCCTTCCCGCTGACCCTATCCCCTCCCTCAAAACCCAATCTCCTGTCAGGTATTCACCATCCCTCTTCACCTTCCGCTCTCCAATGCTGAACATTCCGTACTCAGTAAAGGCCTCAGCTTTATTCCTCTGCAGCCCCACCTTAACGAATTCAGGGCATGACATGACGCCGAACTCTTCTTCCGCCGGCTTCGCCTCCGTGCTCATTTCTTCAGGCAAGAGTCTTCTTCACGTCCCACAGACCCCTTTGGCTAGTTCCAACACTCTCCCTCCACCTGGACTCCTCCCTCCAGCCTGTTACCTGCACTCGATCTGTTCATTGAGAACTGTCAACGTGACATGAGTCGCCTCAATTTCTCTGCCCTTCTCACCAAATCCAACCTATCTCCCTCCGAACTGACTGCACTCCGTGCACTCAGATCCAACCCTGACTTTGTCATCAAGCCTGCCGATAAGGGTGGTGCTGTTGTAGTCTGGCGTACTGACCTCTACATTGCAGAGGCTGAGCGCCAGCTCTCAGATACTTCCTCCTACCTTCCTGTGCCAATGTCAGGCCATGGTCCACATCAGGCCATGGTCCACATCAGGCCATTGTATCCACTACGTTTATTGATCACATTTCATCCGGTAATCTCCCCACTTCATTTCCAAGCTTACAGTACCCCAACCCTGCACAGCTTGTTTCTACCTCCTGCCAAAAATCCACAAACAGGACTGTCCGGGCAGACCCATTGTTTCAGCCTGCTCGCGCCCCACAGAACTCATCAGTTCTGAGGAAGGGTCACCGGACCCGAAACGTTAACTCTGTTTTTCCCTTCACAGATGCTGCCAGGCCTGCTGAGCTTCTCTAGCAACTTTGTTTTTGTTCCTGATTTACTGCATCCACAGTTGTTTCAGTTTTTATGTTAAATTATTACCGGCCCTGAAAAAGTAAATGCTATACTTACAGAGTTCAAATTCTTTTTCTTTTCAGCAGAAGGTATGTTTTTCAAGCCTGTCTATAATAACTTTGTAATACATCAATTTCATTAATTGCTTTCTGAAAATTTAAATCAATAAAAGAAATGCAGTATAACTTCCTGGTTTGCTGTCTTTGAGAATACTTCAATTTGATTGGTTGCTTGTCTTGTTTGCTGGCATCACCGTTCTGACATACTTGCGGATCCCCTCAACTATGTGCGAGATTTAAACTGCCATCAGGAAAGAGGAAGTTCACACCATAAAAAATTTGCCAACTTTTGTGAATAACTTTATTCAAAGCCAGCAGCAATCACTGTTCACTCCGACCATAAAATTGAGCCTATTATGTTCAAAACCCAATGCCACTGACTACAAAAGTATGTACAAGTCTCTTCTAGCCTTTGATTGCTGTCATACTTCACACAGACAGTGAACTACAGCAACATTCTATATATATATGCAGAATGAAGTGTACATCCTTCAGGACTCAGACAGAAATGGTAGCGCTTGACTTACAACTTCATGTTCACTGTTCTTTTAAACAATATGCTTGTTTGTTTCAAACAAGGTCAGTTCTTTACAAAACTTCTTGTACTCGCATTACTGCAACAACACAACAGTCCATTCCAACTACCAGTGCCTGAACACAGGGCCATGTATTGCAATGTCTCCTGCAATTTTAGCTACAAGACGTGGATGCGTGATTTGAAGAGAATCGTCACTGTGGTGGTTTGCATCCTCAAATGAGGAGGCAATGAACCGATGCTGTCGGCATCACTGTGCATCCCAAACCAGCCTGCCTCTTTCTCTGTCACGTACCCAGAGTTGTTTTTCTCCGGAGTCCGGGCTCGATAGCTCGCCAGGGCCACATTGGGCTTATCCAGCAGCTCCACCACCAGACTCCACTGAATGGGGTGCACCGCCACGCGCCTGCAGTCGAACAAGCCGTGAGATGCACATATCGGGGCTCCATACAGGGACTTGAAGCATTTGTACAGGTGATGGGGAAATCGTTGGGAGACAGCGGGGAAAGGAAAGCTGCCGAAAGAGGGAAGGAGACAAGATCTGAAGGAAGAGGAGAGGGGGTGGTACAGCAGAGAAAAAAAATCTACCAGCTTGACTCAATCATGATCCAGTGCTTTCATTAAAAAAAATTCTCCCTCTTTGCCCGGCAGACCCAATTGACAAGGCTTCTCCACTGTCTATTCAGCCGCTGGCTTATCCTTTCCACTCGCCGCCAGCACATTCCTCCCTTTCCTATTTCGCCCCACAGCCGCCGGCTCCTGGCACTGCATCTTCCTGTCCCCCCCTGTCCGGCTCCATCAGCACTGGTCTCAAACACACTGCCCCTACTCCCCACAACATCCAGCCCCACGCAAGGTGCACACACACACACAGAATGGGTAGACCAGGTATAAGTAATTCCCATGGACAATTATGAGTAACAATTCGAGATGGTCGTTTGTTTGAGCTTTCCACCAATGACACACCATTCACACGGCCAATAAGAGTTTTGCATTTCGTGTAAGTTAATCCTTTTTTCCCCGTTTGCAAAATGCCAAGGCAGTGTTTCTTTGCTTACGAGAAGATGCAGTCATTACTTGGCTCGTGTCACATTTGCAATCCCAAGTAAAACAAAATGAAAAGCAAAAATGACGGACTGACTCCTCAACATCATTTGACAGGGCTTCCCCAAATGCAGAAGCCTGGTGTTGATGTGGAGCAAGCTGAGCTGTTCAGGAATGCAGCTTCTGGGATGCAGCCAAGCCTGTGAAAGACTGCACACAGGGTTGATCCCATCCCCCAGCCAGCCTGAAAAACACAGAGCTTACCAGCTGGTTTCAGGAGGCATGGTACACCTCGGCGTGAAGGACAACAGAAAGCTGAGCATTTGCCATGGAATATTGCACAAAGGGGAAGTAACAGCATACCCCACCTCCTAATTACCCACACCTTCGGGATTTACGCACGGGGTAACATACGGGCAGCAGGAAGTGTATTTGCAATGACCCTGCGAGTCTGGCAGTGAAGTCAAATGACCTGGCCACAGCACAAATTGGCGGAAACTTTAATCTTCGCGGGAATCTCACTGAGTCTCCCTGTCAAATCAAATCAATGACTGCTCCACGACACGCGCCATTTCTTACTAACACTTCATATTCGGTGTGAACAGAGCCCAGAGAGGTAATGCAAAGCGGTGTAGAGCTGGATGAGCAGGCCAGGCAGCACCAGCAGAGCAGGAAAGCTGACATTTCGGGTATGGACCCTTCTTCAGAAATGGGGGAGGGGAAGGGGGCTCTGAAATAAACAGAGAGAAGGAGAGGCGATGATGGAAGGTGCATACAGGAGCAGATAGGTGGACAGAAGACGGACAGGTCAAGGAGGCCGGGATGAAGCCAGTAAACCTGAATGTAGGTAGGGAGTTGGGATGGGGGTTGGTCAGTGAGGGTGGAGGGGCTGGTAGGTGGGAGGGAAGATGGACAGGTCAACGAGGCGGGGATGAGGCTAGCAGATAGGAAATGGGGGTGAGTATTGGTCAGTGAGGTGGGAGGAGCGGATAGGTAGGAAAAAAGACGGACAGGTCAAGGAGGCGGGGACGAGATGGGCTGGTCTTTGGATGAGGAGTGAGGTGGGGAGATTTTGAAGCTTGTGAAGTCCACATTGATACCACTGGGCTGCAGGGTTCCCAAGCAGAATATGAGGTGCTGTTCCTCTAGCCTTCGGGTGGCATTGTTTTGGCACTAGAGGAGGCCCAAGGTTATGTGCATTAATGCATTTAATTCATACTATACCTAAGACCGTATAAATGCCTTTGAACAATTTAAATCTCAATAAGTGTCCAGATATGGCACAATTGCATGTTACAGAAAACCACAAACTATGTGCTTGTATTGTAATTGGTTTCAGTTTCAACAAAGTCCTGTTCTTTCAGGCATCCTACCCTAAGTCACTCTAAAAACATAACTTTATATCAGTGACTAAAACCAATAATTATTGCCTTTAACTTTTGCTTGTGCTATATTGTTTTAGCACCTCAATCCTGCTCGTTCCATTGAATCACATCATGACGCATTTCTCTCTCATTTTTTTCTCTCTCACCATTTATTCATTTACTGTTAATACACTGACATAACAAAAATGGCAGTCTTGAAATTTTGAATGAACCCAATGGAATCCAACTTTAGAAGCTCCAATCAACAACATTTTTGTGAAAAACATCTATCGCCACATTTCACACCCATCTGACATAGCTCAAATTTGCAAGGTGCAGCTCTCGACATTTCCTGAGATAAACTGTCAATGATTATCACAAAAAAACCCTGCTTGTTTATTCCAAAGTGACCCACCCTTCACAAAAAAAAGTCACTATTATCGCACCACATCATACGGCTGTGCTCACATTAAAGACAGACGACTGGTGATTGTTTAACCTGGGGGTCAGACGAGGGGAGAGGTTGAGACAGAGAACCCTTCATGGGAAACACAAATGTTTGATGACGCTTTCAACATCATCTTGCTCTTCATTAGAACACTTGAAACTTTAAAAGGCCAAGTGACAGACGAGGACATCAGCCTTCAGATACTTCAGCTCCCTCAAAATGAAACTCGACAAACCAAATATATAAAACATCTTGCACATCCTGGAAGAACATGAGTGAGTGAGTGCTGGATGGTATATAGGAATATGAAGAATAAGTAATCAGTGGACTGGAATTTGTCATGTGTGAAGAACCAAGAATAGTTCATACCATTTTTATTCAGAATAGGACGACGGAAATCTGACTGAATCAGCAAGCTGACCAACAGGAAATAATAGCCAAATCGATAAGATAAATGAAAACATCATGAGAGTCAAAACCAAATTCAACACGAAAAGAGAAAGACTGACATCAAAATTAAATATTGGACCCCAATAAAGATCAACTGCTGACTTCAGTGTATTTACATCTGTCCATGATCTGTTTGCTCTTTTGATATCATCTTGCTCTTCCTGAGAAAACATAACACTTCAAGATTCTAACTGAGCAAACTTGGACATCAGGTTTCAGACATTTCAGGCCACTCGAAATGAATATCAACAAAGCTTTCACAATGATATATGTACAGAAATCACTCTACACATCCTGGAACCACTGTCTTAGAATCTAAAGGGAGGAAACCACAGTCGAGGCAAGAGAGGCCACCTTCACGAAGGATAGGTTAGTCAAGAGCAGTCTCTGACATTGATCAAGGGTAATGGGCAATGCCAGTCGGACACCCGCACCGCCCACTTCTATCTCCTTCCCAAAATCCACAAACCTGAATGCCCTGGTCGATCCATTGTCTCCGCCTGCTCCTGCCCCACCAAACTCAACCTTCCTGCAAAAATGCCATCCCCTATTCCCAATTCCTTTGCCTCCGCCGCATCTGCTCCCAGGATGAGACATTCCACTCCCGTACATCTCAGATGGCCTCATTCTTCAAGGACCGCAAATTCCCCCCCACAGTGGTCGAGAACGCCCTCGACCGTGTCTCCCGCATTTCCCGGAACACATCCCTCACGCCCCGTCCCCGCAATAATAACCAAAAAAGAATCCCCCTCGTCCTCACGTACCACCCCACCAACCTCCGGATCCAACGCATCATCCTCCGACACTTCCGCCATCTGCAATCAGACCCCACCACCAAAGACATTTTTCCTTCCCCACCCTTATCTGCCTTCCGGAGGGACCACTCCCTCCGCGACTCCCTTGTCCGCTCCACACTCCCCTCCAGCCCCACCACACCCGGCACTTTTCCCTGCAACCGCAGGAAGTGCTACACCTGCCCCCACACCTCCTCCCTCACCCCAATCCCAGGCCCCAAGAAGACTTTCCACATCAGGCAGATGTTCACCTGCACATCTGCCAATGTGGTATACTGCATCCGCTGTACCTGTTGTGGCTTCCTCTACATCGGGGAAACCAAGCGGAGGCTTGGGGACCACTTTGCAGAACACCTGCGCTCAGTTCGCAACAAACAACTGCACCTCCCAGTCGCGAACCATTTCAACTCCCCCTCCCATTCCTCAGACGACATGTGCATCCTGGGCCTCCTGCAATGCCACAGTGATGCCACCCGAAGGCTGCAGGAACAGCAAATCACATTCAGCCTGGGAACCCTGCAGCCCAATGGTATCAATGTGGATTTCACAAGCTTCAAAATCTCCCCTCTCGCAACCGCATCCCAAAACCAGCCCAGCTCATCTCCACCTCCCTAACCTGTTTTTCCTCTCACCTATCCCCTCCTCCCACCTCAAGCCACACCCCCATCTCCTATCTACTAACATCATCCCGCCCCCTTGACCTGTCCGTCCTTCCTGGACTGACATATCTCCTCCCTACCCCGCTACCTACACTCACCTTTACTGGCTCCATCCCCGCCTCTTCGACTTGTCTGCTTCCTCTCCACCTATCCTCTCCTCTATCCACCTCCCCCTCTCTCCCTATTTATTTCAGAACCCTCTTCCCCTCCCCCATTCCTGATGAAGGGTCTAGGCCCGAAACGTCAAGTTTTCCTGCTCCTATGATGCTGCTTGGCCTGCTGTGTTCATCCAGCCCCACGCCTTGTTATCTCGGACACCCGAGGCAGTCAGGTTCTCAGAGTCCATACCTCTGCACTGCGGTGAGCGGGTCATAGTCAGCCTAATGGGAGACTGAATCCAGTCTGGGGAGTGGGGACAAAACAGCTGGGAAACTGTAAAGCCATCAGTTAGATGACAGGTCATTTATTGCTCACACTGTCTGTCAAGGTCGCTCAAAGGGGTTGTCACATTCGTCCTTGTGACCTCAGTGTTATTACAACTGAGAACTGTCTGACTCTCAGGTCAGACTGTTGCCATTGATGCAAGGGCGACAACTGCAACTTTTCTCAGCTGTCAAGAAACACTGGCGTTTTTATCTTGTAGTATATGTCAGAGATGAGTACGAGCAAATGGAACAAAGGAGCAGGAAAAGTTCCATGTGAGTTCTACAATAAGTGAGTGAGTGCCTGACTGAATGTAGGGAGATGAGGAACTGGATTTCAGTGCATTGCTGTTTGTCCTTTGTGAAAAACTGAGGAAAGCTCAGCCCTTTCTGAATCAAAATAGCAGTAAAGAAATCAGATTGACTCATTGAAATCACTGCGATGAAAGACAGTGAAGTCTAAAAGATAATTGAAAACATCATGAGAGTCAAAACCAAATTCAACATGAAAAGAAAAAGTCTGCCAACAGTCTTAATTACTGGATCAATAAAGATCAACTGCTGACTTCAGCGTAATTACATCTCTCCATGATTTGTTTGTTCTTTCAATATCATCTTCGTCTTCCTTAGAACACATAAAATTTTAAAACTGTTAACAAAGCAAACGAGCACTTCAGCCTTCAGATACTGCAGGTCACTCAAAATGAAAATCAACAATACAAAAACACCTTGTACATCTCAAACTCTAAAGGGAGTAATCCACAGTCCAGGCAAGGGAGGCAACCTTGATTCAGGATAGGTTGGCCAAGAGCAGTCTCTGACATTAACTGAGGGCCTGGGGCAATATTCATGGACACCAGACCCAGTCAGATTCTTGGAAACTATGCCTCTGCACTCTTTGCTCGGGACAGTGTCCAAGGATCTTTACCAGTTTCCTTTTAGTTCAAACAGTAGACACATAAAAAGTGATTAAATTTAAATTTCGCTGTGGCAGAAATTGGAATCATTGCCAACTACAGTATCCAGACATAAATTCATTAAAGTTATCTGCATTTTAGCATTCATGTTTCCAAATCTCCTGCCTTTGAAGTGATCTGAAATTACCCCAAAACTCATCTCATAATCGAGAGCGATACCACAAAGGTATTGCATCTTTCTCTCTGCTTCAGCTAGTGCTAATTCTAACTGCACCAACAAGGGAGAGAAAAAAATAAAAGTGATGCACAATTGAAAATGCAGAACTACAATGTTCGCTTCACATTGTCCCAACATAAAATGAGGACACACAGCAGCTATCCTTTCTGGTTCACAATGTTGTCCAAACAGTTTCCATGGTTACTGATTCATACTGATATAGACCATCGTGAGATTATTGGACTCATTGTTGTCAAATATAAACCTTGTGAGAGTGGACACAAAATCTGCTCAAGCAATTTTTCACACCCTCACTGTTTACATGGTTGTCATGTCGGTAGGGTCGTTGGTAAAATTAGGTATCATAGCATGGATAGAGTTCCCCAACTCTCCCAACACCCTCTCTGCAATCTTGCCTGTGGAGGTGATGGTGCAAGGAGGTCTGTCCACATGTGATCAAAATGTCCATTAATTCGTTTTGTGGTTGGGCTGTCTGGTCAGCTATCACACCTGATGTCCATTACAACCACTGCCATCTCCCCCCGACAAAAACGTCTGCCCATCTTTGTATTTCCCCATTCATTCCAGATTCTGTCCAACCCCATCTCCCCGCACTCTTCCATTGCTGGGGCCTGGTCCCAAGGTGACCTTGGGCTTACCCACAGCTGTCCTGCCTCCATAATGGAATGTCTTCTTCTGGACTGATGACAGTGCCAGGAGTTGGCACCTTTCTTGGTAGTGCTGCTGGGACTAGATAGTGGTCCGCTATTATATTGTCTGGCATGTCTATAAGACTAGTTTTGCTCCCTAATGGTGCAGAAGAGTGTCTTATGGTTTGACAGATATTAAGTCAAGGAGGGGTGAGCTGCCCCAATATAGGTACAACTTATCCCTGAGGGAGGGGTTTCTGCACCCACCCTTACAATCTAGCCCCATGTTTTACTGGATATGATACACCATACTCCTTAGATTTTTGATACAATCCCAAACGCCAGATTAAGTGAGTGAGTGGAACCAAAATCTGTTAACATAGTACATCTAAATTAGAATATCTCATGAGTTTGTGCGGCTCATGTTGTCCTTTGTTTCCGAACAGTTGTACTTACTTGTTTCTTGTTTATAAAAGAAACTCTGATGAGGCTTTTCTATTTGTAGAGTGTGAATATATTAGACAAATATAGTTTAAATTCTGGATCATACCTTTTGGTGTTAGTCAATGTTTGCCACTTGCCTTAAAATTAAAATCAAAAAGGCGTATGGCTGCTGGAAATCTGAAACAAAAACAAAATTACTGGAGATACTCAACAGGTCTGACAGCATCTATGGAGAAAAGCCGAGTTAATGTTTCAGGTCCAAAGACCCTTCTTCAGAGCTTTAAAAATAAGTTTGTTCCTAATAAATAGATTCCTTTGAGTTCATTAGGGAAGTCTGGAGAATATTTCTTTTGTCCTGGATAATATGACAATAGAAAAGAAATTGGTCATCATGGTAATTGAATCAACAAATTTATATTATATTAGTGATGCAACTGATAATATAGTAGGGCTTGATTATCAATGCACTACTCTAGTCACAGTCACGACAATATTTACTTGTTATGTTAACCAACTCTCTATTCATGCTCATACATTACCTTCAGTTCCACAGCCCTTGTCTTATCTATTAGCCACCAGTGTGGCACCTTATAGAATACCTCTTGGGAATCCAGGTACAATACAGTTGTTGGTTTCCTCTTATCTGCCTCACTAGTTAGACTCTCTAAAAGGAATATATTTGTCAAACATGCCTGGACTCAGGGTGACCTTGGACTTACCTGCAGTTGTCCTGCCTCCAACATGGAATGTCTTCTTCTCGATTGACTGTGTTGATTTCATCAGATGATACCATGTTTTTTTTTAAGTGCATTGCGGAAACATACTCAATTAATCAACTTTATTAAGCACTTTCCCAAGTGATTTATGTCATGCTAACTGGCCTTAGTTCCTTATTTTCGCTCTTCCCGCTTTCTTAAATAGTAGTGTTACATCTGCTAATTTCCACTCCACTCTGACTTTTCCAGAATCCAGGGTATTTTGGCAAATCAGAAACCAATACATCCACTATGTCTGAAGCTGTGCTCCAGGGGTATTCAGTTTCTTGGAAGGACAGACAAGAAGAAGGAGGTGGGTTAGCGTTGCTGGTTATCGTGTAAAATTAATATGGTAATGAAAATGGATCTTAGTTCTGGTAATATGGAGTCTGGGTACAGTTTAGAAACATCAAGGGATGGAAATTGACAGTGGCCGATGTATATACACCCCACTAAATTCTCATAGTAATTTCAGCAGAGGGCACCAAACAGAAAATTGAAGACACCAGCAGAAAGGTATTGCTCTAATTATGATGAAAAGTCACTGACTTTAAGAATCAGGTTATTTCAGACTGCAAAAAAATTGGACAAAGCAAATCAGTTATCATTCCATAGAGGAGGAATTCCTGAAGTAGCTTTTTAAATCCATTCATGGGATGAGGGCATCAATGGCTAGGCTAGCATTTATGACCTATTTCTAAATGTCCTCAGTGCAGTTAAGGTCAACCACATTGCTGTGGGTCTGGAGTTACATGCAAACAAGGATGGCAGTTTCCTTCCCTTAAATGACAATGGATTCATGTTCATCATTAGACTCTTAATTCCAGATTTTTATTGAATTCAAGTTCCACTATCTGCTGTAACGGGATTCAAACCCAAGTCCCTGGAATACTAACTGGGTCTCTGAATTAACAGTCCAATGAAAACGACCTTATACCATTCTCTCCCTAATGAAGTGTGTGCTGTATGGTTTTCTGGGTCAACATGTTGAGGAACCAACAAGGGAACAGGTCTTGCTAAACTGGGTATTGTGTCGTTGGAAGGTCATAGATCTTCTTTTGGCACTTCTAGTCTTTCTCTGGACCATGGAGGCTGCACTGACCTGAGTGGTAACCTCATTTGTGGTGAGTGGGAAAAACAGCTAGCATCATGTGACTGGGCAGCCATAGGTGGGTTTGGGATGATCATGTGAGAGAACTCTCCAGGAATGGGACCCTTCAAGAAACTGATGAAAATGACTCTGAGTTGATTTCTGGTAAAATTGCACCTGCTTTCTCTTTTTACAACCCTCGGATAGAGACATGAGACCTCTGAGATTTGTCACATTCTAGCCCGTTAAGCTACTTCTGTTCTTTTTCTCTACTGCTATTTCTTCATTCTTTTTGACACCTAAGTTACGGTCTCTTTCTGGTGTACAACTTGTGTTTTCAACTGTAAAGGCAGACACAAGGTATTTGTTCAAATGTCTTTGCCTTCTCCTCATTCTCCGTGATAGTTTCAGGGGCAGCGCTTCTGAGATTAATCTTCAATTCTTGGAGATTTCAGGGTAATCCTGGAGCACTGGCGACCCTGCACTTTGTACAGATGTTGCCTCCCCTGCTAAGTGTTCCAAACTTTTAAAGGCATATTTTTTCTTGTCCCATACACTTTCCTGTCGTTGACCTATTTCTTGAGTCGGTGGAATCACTCATGCTCTTCACCTCCAATTTTTTTACCACAGTATTCTGACTGTACAATTCTCAGGAGAGTGAGGAGCTGGTTAGAGACTGTAAATATGCTGTGCACTCACTACATTGTCAGAGATATAGCAATATGTTTTAAACAGAAAAGTTACAAGAGGGTATAGTTTATCATACAGCAGGTTTATACGATCATTTTGAACGATCATGTTGTTGAGGCCTCTCAAGTCTGACACTGGCTTTTAATGTCTGGGGTTTTCAATGAAACGCAATGATGCCTGGTTGTGGGATTATGAACACAATATTTATTGTCGCGGCAAATCTGTGCTCCCTGACATGCGCCATTGCAAAGAAACCTTTATGTTTAATGCTCCTTGCAGGAATTAGACTTTTAAGAACTGTGAAAAAATTGATTTCATTCAAGTTTTGGGGGGCTATACATTATGTTTCTTTTAAAGCGGCCATTGAGAGGTAGTTATGGACATTGGAGTTTTTTTTAAAAATTGGACTTCCTTGAAGTCATATTACTCGTGATAACTACTTTTTCTGCTGTAGATTCTGCTGTTTAAACAGTGACTAGAGAGTACTTAGTATTTTGGTAGGAGTTGAGGGACGAGAAGCTATGTAGAAGGTCTGTCCAGCTAATCTCCCCTATTTTTGAAAATAGCTATCTTGCTGAGTTCAGAGTGAAACTTATTTGTTCTTCTGATAAAGTAATTGCAAAAACTTCTCAAAATTGTTCTTGAGCAAGCTATGTCTGCCAAGACTCCAGAGACGATATGGGAAGTTGAGGAAATACAGGAAGCTGGGAAAAGGTGGAACAGTGGCTCTGTTCGTGATGGCATTAGCACAGCAGACAGTGATGATCTAAGTTCAGGAAACAAGATGAAGAAACAGTTTGGTACAACTGGGTAATTATACAGGTAGGAAATCACTTGTGGGAGTGGCATACTGGCTTCTACACCATAGTTTGAAATATAAAGGAAGAAATAATTAGAAATAAAAACAGAAATTGCTGGAGAAACTCAGCAAGTCTGTCAGCATCAGGGAAAGAAAGCTGAGTCAACATTTTGGGTCCAGTCTCTCCACAGATGCTGCCAGACCTGCTGAGTTTCACCAGTAACTTCTGTTTTTTTTTGAGATTTTGAACATCCACCATTTTTTTTTTGGTTTATTAAGGAAACAATCAGAGCTTGTCAAAAAGCTAAAATGGTAATCATGGGAGATTTTGTTGAAAATATAGACTAGAAAATCAGATGGGTAGACGTGGCCTGGGTGAAGTTTACGGTACATTTTTAAAAAGGATTTCTTAAAACAGCACATTCTGGAGCTAACCAGAGAGCAGGCTGCTCTAATCTATGTGTTCTGCAATGACATGGGATGAATTAATAATCATAGTAAAGGTGTCCCTAGGTAGCATCGATCATAGTGTGAGTGAATTTGACATTTAGTTTGAGGGATAGAGTACTGGGTGCAAGTTTAGTATTATAAACTTAAATAAGAGCAGTTATGAAGGGGTAAAAACAGAGCTCATTAAAATGAACTGGCAATTTACAGTAAGGGATAGGTCAATAAAGATGCAGTGTCAGACATTTAAGGGCATATTTCAGATTACACAGAATAGATTCATTTCAGTAAGGGGAGGACTCACCATCGATGGTTAACTAAAAAGATTAAAGATGAAATTAAGCTTAAAGAAAAGGCATTGAATTGTATAGTGTTCGGTTGCAGCTCAGAACATTGTACAGAATTATTAAAATAGCAAAGATGGACTAAAAGCTAATGAGGAGGAAAAAATAAAGTATGAAAGTTATCTGAGAGTACAAAACAGATATTAATTTCTATATATACTTAAAAAGGAACAGATCTAAAAGAGTTTCCATTGATCCTATAAAAAGTGAGTCTGGTAATTAATAATGGAAAATAAGGAGATAACAGATTGAGGATGCAGACGATACAAGGAACATCGGCCATCACACCCCCCAAAAAAACTATAAGCCTGTAAATGGAAAGCAGGGAGGAACCAATTCTGAAGAAGGGCCACTAGATTTGAAATATTAGCTCTGCTTTATTTCCACAGATGCTGTCACACCTACGGGGTTTCTCCAGTGATTTTGGTTTTTGTCTTAATTATTAACTATTTAGGACAGCAGTAAGAAGATTTTTGGAAACGAAGGAAACCAGGCCAAATGGAGACAGTGCAAGAATAAGCAGCTGAGCTAAAAGATCCACCAATTTTTTTTTAAATGAATGGCAACGATGTCTCAAACAGTTCTCACTACTTACATTTGCATGAATGAAATTGCCGGCCATTTTTTTGGTGAGGTAATGTAAGGAAATTCTTGAAGATTCCTTACCTTCTTTAATTGAAAAGAACACTGCAGTTGCTTTAAATTGAACATACCGTAGTCAACTGTAAAAAAGATGTAAAAAATCATCAGGGGCTTCAGAAGGTTTCCTTGTGAGCCATTCCATCAAGTCTCACCAAGATAGCTCTTTCTTTCTTCACTCTTATTGCTTCCAATGATACATACTGGGGACATGAAAGAAATAAGGTGCAGATTGCCTGGTGATGGAATCGCATTATGATGATGAGTCAGAACCCCAGAATACCATGTGTGCTTTTAAAAAATGTATTTTGGAATTAAGGGCTGAAAGAAGTTCTGCTGTAGAGAGAAGATAACTGTACATGTGAAAAAAAATGTGTGAGATTCATGTAGCTCCTAAAGGTGTCAAAAAAACTTCAGACTGGTCTGTGATCTCTTTGGATAATGTCCCTAACTGCAGATATATTTTGTACTTTTTCACTTTTAAGAATACCTAAGCACAGGGGTTAAAATGCCAATTTCAACTCTACTGAAGTGCACCAGTGGGACTCAATGCACCCATTTGTGTCATCTTGAGCTTGAGCACTGGCATGCTGCAGAGATCATATCCTATCTCGTACAAATTGCTGTGTTGCAGATAAAAGAGGGCTCCGTCTCAATCCGAACTAGACAAATCATGTAAAAAATAAATCAGGACAGAGGAACATCAATCAACCTACCAAACCACAGATCTTAAAAAAATGATGCAGTCATAATTCCGAGATTGATCCCTATATCTACTGTTTTAAATTTGTATCTTTGCGGATTCATGACTTATTTCTATCATCTGTGTATGTGTGTTGCATTGCTACTTCTTTTTGTGTGTAGCAATTAATACAGTCTCCCTTTTTTTAAAGAAAGAAAGCTTGATTAAATTAGCTCCGTTTAAAATATAGGTACATTTGGATGCAGGAGAAAAGTATCCACAAGGAAAGTGATAACAAGGTGTAGAGCTAGATGAACACTGCAGGCGAGGCAGCATCAGGGGAGCAAGAAAGCTGACGTTTCCGGTCTGGACCCTTCTTCAGAAAAGTTCTGAAGAAGGGTTCATACCTGAAACTTCAGCTTTCCTGCTCCTCTGATGCTGCCTGGCCTGCTGTCTTCATCTAGCTCTACGCCTTGTAATCTCAGACTCCAGCATCGGCAGTTCCTCTTATCACAAGGGAAGTGATCTTTTTTAAATTCACCTTGCTGCAACCACCTGAGGGGGTTTGAGAATAAATTGCGGCCATTTCATTCCTCTTCACCTGGGAACTTAACAGTTTTGACCATCATGTTTGGAATCATATGGCTTGGGGAACCTCGCCTCGGGGTTGGTCACAACAGTGGGGTGAGGCCGAAGGAGAAGGTCGTATCATACATACTCGTAAAGGGTTAAATTGGTCTTCACCGTTTATGTGAAACCGGGGTCATCAATCATCAACCCATTTTACATTGACTACATTGAGAAAGCAAACAGGGTATGGAGCTGCTGATTCATTCGGAGCCAATCTTACCTGACTGGGGAAGAACTGACAAAGTTCTGATGAAGGGTCACTGAACTCAAAATGCAAACTCTGTTTCTCTCTCCAAGATGCTGCTAGACCTGCTGAGTTTTTCCAGCATATCGTTTTTGTTTCAGATCTCCAGTGTCCGCAGTACTTTGTTTTATTTTGTGCAAGTACAAGCCAAGCCTCAGAAGTTGGAAGCAAAAACAGAAAATTTAATGGAAATCAGCAATAGAATAGAAACAGAAATAACTTGTGAGATTTCTGAACGTGACAGGACTCCATTTTAAAATGGGTTACAAAGTTATTGCAAGAACTCTTTCAGGTGCTGATTGACTTCCTCCATGGTTCAAACATTTTCTGTTTTCTCCTTACACATTATGGTTCAACTGTATGTATGTCTTTGCATTGCAAATGTGAATAGGTAAGATAAGAGGTGCTGTTTCAAAGAACAAGAATTGTATATTTGAATATAAGATGAAGTATCCCACAAACTATTTTACAATATGACTAAAAAGATGGACACAGCCATTCAGTGAAGAACACAGTTAAATACTAGCTTGCATTCAGAGGTCATACCATAAACCAGTTTACAGGAAAGAAAACAGCCCTGAAGATGAAAATGTCTGGGGAGAAATGGAGCAAAAGGCACCATCAAATGGACGTTTTTAAAACACTTTTGAAGGACTAAGAGATTATGGCTAATGGCTGTAGAGTGTTACAGACTATAGTTTGAAAAGAATGCTTTCAACATACATCAAATTATTCTGAAAGAGAGTGATGTCCTGTTTTCAATAACACAGCTAGGACTTATATTCTAAATAAGTTTTATTTTTCTTCTAGGAACAATCACAAACAGAAAGAATTGCAGATTTGAAGGAGAACTAGTCTGAATGACCCCGTCACTCACTGGAATCAACGTTACAGCTGAGACCCAAGGTCTGAGACTTAAAAGAGAAGTGAAACGGCTTGCTCTTTTATTTCATTTGTCTACTGACAGTCTTGATACAGGATTGCAGTTTGTGTGTGTGTGTGTGTGTGTGTGTGTGTGTGTATTTATTTGTATTTTAAGAAACACAAGATTCGAAGAAGAAAGTTAATACAGAGAAATAAAACTACAAAGAAAATGCACTGCAAAAACAATGAACATTCCATTTCCACAGAAAATGTTAAACAGGATTTAAAAAACACAGGGCAAAATTTCAAAAACTTGACATTAGCATCTTACCTGAGCATGAGAACAATAGTCACTCTTAAATTTATCATTAATATATGTCTTAGTCATTTCAGACAGAAAGTCAAAGCTCCGTTTATCTTTCAGAAACAGTTAAAAGATGGCACACAAAAGTAACAGCATTCCAGTGTTCAGAACAAAGGAACTAAGTACCTATTGACTTTGCGTGGAAAATTTTTTGTATTGACAGCTTAACCTAAAATAACTTCAAATTGCTTCTTCATACAGGTAAATGTGCTTTCATAAATTAACCAGTGAAAAAGTAGCACAATATATTAATAGTTTAATATTTAAAAATGCATCAGTTTGACTGCTGTACCATGTACAATTTAAGCAAGAATGAGGAAACTGCAAGTTAGGAATGGAAGAGGTAGATAACATTTTCCCTGAGACACAAAGATTCGGAGAACACTCACTTAAATAGCACTTGAAAATTTAAAGATAAAACTCAGCTAAAATATTGAATACAGAAAACTAAAGCAGCAATTAACTCAGGGCTGCCTGAAAATTCAGCATTTGAAAGTTTGCTCCTGTATTCTGTTATCTTCCCAGGTTGATGCGTTACCAATTGCAGACAGAAATGGTAAAGTTATGTCGTTTATGCAAACAATGACAAAAACTGTTTAATTTCAGAAACTCTGATGCCTGCTCCTTTGGAATGCTCTTACTTTCATTCATCACAATTGATGAAGAATAACAGATTCAATGTTCGATATCAAGTTGCTTTAAATTATTTGATATGATTCTCTTCATCCCTTGTATTTTCATACCCCTAGAACAGTATTTTACAATAACACTCTTTTTTCTTCACATCTCTGATCAACTCAGTTTTCTGTGAAACATAATGAAAACTCTGGAAATTAGTTCAGTACATTTCAGCATTTTGTGCTCATACACAATTCATTGTAAACTGTTCAGGGTCTAGTAAGCCACTATTACAAAGTATTCTTTGTGTAGATATTTCATTTTAGAAAAGACAATACGACAATTAGCAGAGCTACTGCAAAGTGTATTAAGCTCCCATCCGTTATTATTTTCAAAGCACCAAACACAAGTGACTGGTACAGGCACCATTAAAAGTCCACCCCCTCCTTAATGTCACTTAAAAAGTCCTGTGCAGTCTGTGTGGGGATACGTGTGATCGAGTAAAATGGTGAGTTTGGCAGTTTACCCGAGATCTCACCTCATTTTTCCCTGAAACAGAAACTGGAGAGATGCAAAACAGCCGCTAATGCTTTCAGCATCCTTTGATACATTTGGTAAGTTAGAGAGCTAAATTTACCATGAGCTTGATTTTATAGAACATTTTTTATGTGGTGTAGTGTCAAATTTTGTTGCATATCATGTGAATGGTACTTTACAAATGTATGTTCATATTTCAGGTAGACTTATATGAATATGGCGAGAGGCTGGATGGCTCAGTCAGCTAGTACATGGTTCAGAACAGTGCTCACACAGCAAATCCAATTCCTGTCTCTCCAGCTGGAGCAGGCTTACCTCCTTGCTCTACCTGAGGGTGGGAGATAATGGAAAACCAATACCAAACATTGCCAAGGAAAGTATTCACCATAAAGTGTCAGCAGACAGTAAACCATGAACCTGCCTTCAGTTAGAGCATTCATACAATGTATCCATCCCAGTTTCCCCATCAAATCTACAGGAGCACAGCAGAACAATTACCCCTGCTGAATGGATTGCACTATCATCCAAAACAAAAAGAAAATATGAACTGAAAGACTTTTCTCCACAGTTAACACAATTATGTTTTGGGATAACAGATCACCTGCAATAAGGGATAACAAGCATGGGACTGGATGAACACAGCAGGTCAAGCAGCATCATAGGAGCAGGAAAACTTGACGTTTCGGGCCTAGACCCTTCATCAGAAATGGGGGAGGGGAAGAGGGTTCTGAAATAAATAGGGAGAGAGGGGAGGCGGGTAGAGGATGGAAAGAGGAGAGGATAGGTGGAGAGGAGGCAGACAAGTCGAAGAGGCGAGGATGGAGCCAGTAAAGTGAGTGTAGGTAGGGGGGTAGGGAGGAGATAGGTCAGTCCAGGGAGGACGGACAGGTCAAGGGGGCGGGATGATGTTAGTAGATAGGAGATGGGGGTGGGGCTTGAGGTGAGAGGAAAAACAGGTTAGGGAGGTGGAGATGAGCTGGGCTGGTTTGGGGATGCTGTTGGGGGAGGGGAGATTTTGAAGCTTGTGAAATCCACATTGATGCCATTGGGCTGCAGGGTTCCCAGGCTGAATATGATTTGCTGTTCCTGCAGCCTTCGGGTGGCATCACTGTGGCATTGCAGGAGGTCCAGGATGGACATGTCATCTGAGGAATGGGAGGGGGAATTGAAATGGTTCACGACTGGGAGGTGCAGTTGTTTGTTGCGAACTGAGCGCAGGTATTCTGCAAAGTGGTCCCCAAGCCTCCGCTTGGTTTCCCCGATGTAGAGGAAGCCACAACGGGTACAGCAGATGCAGTATACCTCATTGGCAGATGTGCAGGTGAACATCTGCCTGATGTGGAAAGTCTTCTTGGGGCCTGGGATTGGGGTGATGGAGGAGGTGTGGGGGCAGGTGTAGCACTTCCTGCGGTTGCAGGGAAAAGTGCCAGGTGTGGTGGGGCTGGAGGGGAGTGTGGAGCGGACAAGGGAGTCGCGGATGGAGTGGTCCCTCTGGAAGGCAGATAAGGGTGGGGAGGGAAAAATGTCTTTGGTGGTGGGGTCTGATTGCAGATGGCGGAAGTGTCGGAGGATGATGCGTTGGATCCGGAGGTTGGTGGGGTGGTACGTGAGGACGAGGGGGATTCTTTTTTGGTTATTATTGCGGGGACGGGGCGTGAGGGATGTGTTTCGGGGAATGCGGGAGACACGGTCGAGGGCGTTCTCAACCACTGTGGGGGGGAAGTTGCGGTCCTTGAAGAATGAGGACATTTGGGATGTACGGGAGTGGAATGTCTCATCCTGGGAGCAGATGCGGCGGAGGCAAAGGAATTGGGAATAGGGGATGGCATTTTTGCAGGAAGGTGGGTGGGAGGAGGTGTGTTCCAGGTAGCTGTCGGAGTCAGTGGGCTTGAAATGGACATCGGTTTCTAGGTGGTTACCCGAGATGGAGACAGAGAGGTCCAAGAAGGAGAGAGAAGTGTTGGAGATGGTCCAGGTGAACTTCAGGTTGGGGTGGAAGGTGTTGGTGAAGTGGATGAACTGTTCGAGCTCCTCGTGGGAGACGATGCAGTCATCAATGTAACGGAGGAAGAGGTGGGGTTCAGGGCCAGTGTAGGTACGGAAGAGGGATTGTTCCACGTAACCTACAAAGAGGCAGGCATAGCTTGGGCCCATGTGGGTACCCATGGCCACCCCCTTTGTCTGTAGGAAGTGGGAGGAATTCAAAGAGAAGTTGTTGAGGGTGAGGACAAGTTCGGCTAAGCGGATGATGGTGTCGGTGGAGGGGGATCGGTCAGTTCTGCGGGACAGGAAGAAGCGGAGGGCCTTTCGGCCATCAGCATGGGAATACAGGTGTATAGGGACTGGACGTGCATAGTAAAAATGAGGTGTTGGGGACCGGGGAATTGGAAGTTCTGGAGGAGGTGGAGGGCGTGACCTGGTGACCACGATGACCAACTCCTATCTTGCAAACACCAGACAATGGCAATGACCTGATGATGATGGTTTCTTGTATCAGAGACAGAGATTTGCCTGCTTTCATTGTATCACTGCAGTATGTGCATCCCCAGTCAGCAAAGTAATGATCACAGAATTTTTTTGGAGGAATCTGTAAGGGCTTGAGAGGCTGTATAACCGATTGAGATGTTCAGGGCTGTGTTTGTCTGTAGTCCAGCAGCCGGATGCACTTCGCATCTCATCCCCGCACCAAACCTGCATCATTTAAATGTAAATGGTCTAATAGGGCAGAGGTCAGCTTTTGTGCCCAGAGCATGTCATCGCTGAGTTTCACAATGAAGTGGCAACATACCCCTCTATTGGCCCTTTGAAAACGCAAAACCACCCTGGAGATATTAGGGTCCAGGACCACAATTTTTAATTCCTGAATGTACCAGTCCCAATCGCTCAAATCTTTGAAAATCCAGTTTTAAAACAAAATTGAATTTCTCCTTCTCAGTGTATTAACAAGTCAGTGACGGAGGAATCGTGGATGTTGATTTCATGGTGCAAAGTGGCATTATAATCAAATGTTGGCATATTTAATACTGCTGCAAATAGAATAAAGTTCTCTCCTGTAGAATTAAGTTTTAGAGGAGAAAGTACAGGCTACACTTTCAATATGATATGTCATTTGGCAGTGCAAACAGGACAGGAAATTTGTATTATCAGGTACAGACTGGGAACAGATGTGAGTTATGGGAATTTCCCACGATGGGAAAACTAATAAATGATAGGATCTGAGCAGGATTAATGCTAGAGTTTTGGTTAAGGTTAGGGTTACAATTAATATTTGTGTTTGGATAAGCTGGCGGCTTTTAAAAGAAAAAGTCAAAAATTCTGGGTGCTGGAGAAATCCACTTGGTAGAATGCCAGATAAGTTAGATGTTGTTGTAATTACTGTTCAGATATAAATGATCAGAGACAAGGATCTGATATCTGTATTTCATCTATCTCCTGGGGTGGAAAAATCCAAAACAGTGGGGCATAATCTTAAATGCAAAGAATGGCACGAGTGAAGTCAGGAAGAACACTTTCCATACACCCTAAAGGAAATCGGAAGCCTCTCCCCAAAAAAACAGTGGCTGTTCGGACAAGCAAAACTTTCAAAGCTTAAAGTTGATCGATTTTGGGTCTGTAAATATATCACAGGATGTGGATTGAAGACAGCTAAATGGAGTCACAGATCAGGATTGATTTAACTAAGGTCGGCTAATGTTGATGTTTTCAATGTTCTATTGAAATGATGCAGTGGGTAACTTTCCCAAATTGTGCCTTTTCATGGTATTTCACATTATTATTTAAATTGTTTATTACTTAAAAAAAAATCTTTGTGCTAGTTGTTTATTGTCCCTTCTTAAACCACCTAACTGGAGACCTACCTTGGGCGACACTTCTGTATTTAACATTAAACTATTCAAGTATTGAACTATGAGATAATTGCTGGCATGGTGAATAAATAATTAAATTTATAAATATATACACAGAGAAAGCAATGCTATTTCCACATTACGTACAGCACATGGCTATGAAGATGCATAACCCTAGAGGGAGGCATTCATAAGTCACGCTGCATTTTATATAAATGCGGACTTTTTTAAAAATATCAGTTGGTTTTAAATTGAAGATGGGTGCATTTTAATTTGATACTAATAGCACAGAAACACTTGGGTAAATAAACTGCAACAAAAAAAAATGGAAAAGAATAACTGCACAAAGAATAATCTCACCATATGATTCATGTAAAAATTAACTACCTGTTTTGACCTTGCAATTAATAGATTCTAGTAATTAGTCTTCTGCATTTGTAATAATTTTCATCAATCTGTCATTCTACACTTAGTTGTTACAGTTACCATGTGGATGATTGCACCTCTCCAAGTACTCAACCCAAAAATTCAAAACAAAGTAAAACTGCAAATCAAATACTGTCTCTAACTATTACAAAAGAAAAATATTTACCAATTCAATGGCATCAAATTGGAAGGGGAATGTGATAAGATAGTCAACTCTGAGGAGGACTGCAAGGAGTTACAGGAGGTTCACAAGAAGTTTACAGAACGGTCAAATAATTGGCAAATGAAGTTCAACACAGATAAACGTAAGGTGATACATCTTGGTAGGAATAATGTGGAGATCGCTTATTACTTAGAAGATGAATGTCTAAGTCGGGGGGACGAACAAAGGGATTTCAGACAATTACATCAGTCACTAAAAATTTCACCACAAGTTATACAGAATATAAATAACGCAAACAAAGCTCTAAGCTTCATCTGTAAAAGGATAGATTTGGAAGTAGGGATGTCTTGCTAAGTCCCCATAAAAATTTGGTTTGACTATAATGAAGCGTATTGCCTGCAGTTCCAGTTGCCATGCTGTAGAAAGGACATAGAATCACTGGAGAGGGTGAAGAGAAGATTTTCAAGAATGATACACAAATTTACAGGTATATATATCCGGGAAGAATTGATGTGCTGTTCACTTCTCTCTTGAAAAGAAGACTGAGAACTCTAAAATTATGAAAGGTTTTGATAAGAGCAGATACAGACAAAACATTTCCTCTGTGGGGTACAGCAGAACGAGAGGCTGTCCATACGGGACAATACCCAATAAATCAAAAGGCAATTCAGGCACTGAAAGAGTGATGACAACAGTCAACATGTGACCACATGGAATGGTTGAAGTGAATAGCTTAAACGTATTTCAAGGAAACTAGGCATGCATATGAAAGGGAAGGGAATAGAGAATTACAATGGTCAATTTAGACGAGGGAAGATGCAAAACAGCTTGAGTGGAACATAAGCATTGGCATGGACTAATTGTGCCAAATGGTCTGTTTCTGTTCTGTGCATCCTCTATAATCCTACGTAGGAAATCACCATTGTGTGACACAATGGAGTATTAACAACATCTCGAAGCACTATAAAGTTTTTCGCAAAAAAATCTCAAGTGTACAGCACTGAATTTAAATGACTTGAGCAAATGGCCAGTCTTCAATATTTGCTTGATAGCACTGAAATAACAGTGTTCACAAAATGGCCTGCGAGGTAATTGGAGTAACCCACTGTCCATGCACCAACTGGGGGACCTTCAGTGACTCATTAATGGCCTCGGTAGGACCTGCAAACCTCGCCCTGGCAACACTTCCTTTGATTTCCAGTTTCTGTAATGATTGTCACTGTGGGCAGAAGACTATTCCAGGATGCAGATAGGACACCCTGTTGTGAGCCATACAATACTTGTTTCGGATAGACATCCTGAGTCTTCAGGCATGCCTCTAGGTTTCAGGACGTGGTCTCCCACACAATGGAGGGCCCACCTACTGCTGATAAAATGCCAGTGTTGGTGGGAACAGACTCTACATTGGCCACCTGAGTGGCCACCCTTTCCCTACTTTGAGATCAATACAATACTATGGAGATGTAAGTATGAGAAACACGGCAACACCTTCCGTCCCTTGTCATCATACACCCTAATACCCACCTAATCATCTTGCAACCTCTCCCTACAGGGCTGATAGAATCCAACCCCATTAGTGTAAATCTGGTCCCAATACTCAAGAACATGGAGAGGCAAACTGTTCAAAATCGATAAAGTTCATCAAAAACAGTCTTGACCTGACGGTGAAATTCAGAACTGTGACTTGGACTGAGTTCAATTTGCGAATTTCAAATGGTTCAGTGCATTTGAAAAGTTCATGAGGAGCAGCAATATTTTGTGTTCGACGTGCACACAGTTTGAAGCTGCTTCCTGCTTCAGTTTTGCTCGAGGTTTGGCAGAAACATTCCAACTAACATCAATAAAATCTGCCAAAGTGAACATTAAATACTCACATTTATAATGCACATTAACAGGAGAAGAATGTACCGAATGACAAATAGGAGAAAATTGCTGCCATTTACCAGAAGAGTTAGGAATGATCACCAGAAAGTGTGAAACAGAGCTTTTAAGTAGGCTTTCAAAGAGACAGGGCATCTGAGGAAGTTTATCAAGAGAGTACAGCCAATTAACTGGGAATCTGTCATAAATGTGGACGAAAGGAAGACAAACAGCAATCAGTGAAGCAAAGAACAAAGTGTGTATATACAGGGTACAAGGGAGGGCAGGGATTAAGGTCATGAAGAATTTGAAGGTAGACGCAAGTTGAAATTCAAAAAATTAGATGACAGTGAGCCAGTTAAGATCTGTCGTTTCTCGAAAAGCACAAATTTAAGTTTACCAGGATAACAAGCATGGGGCTGGATAAACACAGCAGGTCAAGCAGCATCATAGGAGCAGGAAAACTTGACGTTTCGGGCCTAAACCCTTCATCAGAAAATCATTTTCTGATGA
>JAHRHZ010000058.1:0-22766 GCA_024137785.1 Ginglymostoma cirratum | reverse complement strand
GCAAGTTCCACCAATACCCTTATGGACGTAAATTTGGAATAACAATGGACCACAAACCTCTGCTAGGTCTACTTAAAAAGGACAAGGCAGTGCCACCCACAGCTTCAGGCTAAATTCAGCAGTGGGCTCTAATACTAAGTGCACACAATTAAAAGTTGGAACACCACCTGGGAAGCCAAGTAGCAAATGCATTGAGCTGCCTCCTACTGGCAGATACACCAGCAACAGTACCGTCACTGGAAGAATCCATAATGGCTTTATATCTTCTGGACACATTTCAAGTCACAGATAACAAGATCAGACGTTGGATGCAGAAAGATCTGGTGCTGGAAAAACTGAAACAGCTGGTGATGATGGGGAAAAACGAAGGGCTGTCGCAACCAGAACTGAAACCTTTTTGGACCTGGAGAGACAAGGTCACAGTAGAGGGCGGCACATTATTATTGGGAACAAGTGTGGTTGTCCTGAGTAAAGTCATCGCCAGATACAGGCTCAACTCTACATGGGTCATCCAGAGGTTTCCAAAATGATAATGTTGGCGAGATATTACATACACAAGACTCTGCTGAGTGAGAGAGACGGTTCATTTCAGGGGATGAAGTTTGATATAGGAACCATGGGCACGGCTCCACATGGGTAAGAGGCATTGTCGACACAAGTTCAGTCCAATGACGTACAATGTTCTGATGTTATCCTGTATGACCGCTGGGAACAAGCACGTGAACCACATGAAAGCGGCAAACTCACAAATAGCATGGGAGCAAAACGTGCCCGGTTTCTTGACTGCTTTTCCCACTGTTCTGGAATCTGTGGGATGTCCTTCCCTGTCAAGTATTGAAGATACCTCAGAACCTAAGATGGACACCGTGAACATTGCCGTCTCAACCCCTTTGCCACCTGAACAGGAGAATGAATTTCTTCCGAGATGCCCCAGGAGCAAGAGGCAAACTACTGTGTGTTACACGCCATCCGTATCAGAGGCAGAGTTAGAGGAACCTGACCCAGCGCTAAAACACCCCTGGAGGAGCTACAAAAAAAAAAACAGCCTATGTCCTTGGACACAGAGGGAGAAGGATCTAGAGACTGGAACTTGGTCAGCCAGGTGAAACTCAGAGTACGAGTTCCCTGATTGAGGCTGTTAACTTGGTTCAATCAGGGAACCCTGGCTGACAGATAAGAACAGGAGTGTCATACGTCCTGGTCACTCTGACAGCTGGCTTAGTGTCAAGGGCTTTCCATGTGTAAATAAGGGGTGACTTGGTGATGGGATACTGCTCTCTGTGGAGTTATTTCAGTCAGAAAGAGATGTTTACTCACACAGTCATTGGGGTTGGCCCTCTTGAACAAAGTACATTTCGATTCTCCTTTCGCCTCGTTAATATGTGGAAGGAGAGACTTCCAAATTTCTTCTTACTCTGAATGCATGTCGTCTCTTACTGCTCAAGGGTTAGGTTATATATTCAATTATATGTTTGGAATCTCTGGAGATCTAGTGGCAGTTGGATAGAATCTACCAGAAGTTTAATCCAGGCCAAATTGATAAAGTAATGAGAAGGGACAAGATCTTGTACATGATATCCTTCAACTTATGTACTCAAATACAGCAAAACAGTGGAGCCTGAAACAAAATCAGAAATTACTCGAGAAACTTAGCAGGTTGGGCAGCATCTATGGGAAGAAGACAAGAGTTAACGTTTCCAGTTGGTGACCCTTCGTCAGAACCACTGGACTCGAAACATTAACTCTGCTTTCTCGCGACAGATACTGCCAGACCTGCTGAATTTCTCCAGTAATTTCGGTTTTGTTTCAGATCTCCAGCATCCGCAGTTCCTTGTTTTATTTTTGTGAAGCTGGAAATCTGAAACAAATACAGAGAATGGTGAATATACCCAGCAGGTTTGGCAGCATCTGTGGAGAATGTAATAAGAGTTAATGCTTCAGGTTCAGAATGACTCTTCTTCAGAACTAAAAGAGGTTGTAAAAGGTTTCTTTTAGATGATTAACAGAGGCGGAGGAGAGGAAGGGGGAATCAGATGGCACACAGGCCCAGTGCAAAAGGTAAAGGTGCTGTCAACGGCAGCGAAAGACAAAAAGAGATGAAAATTGAAGACAAATCAAGGTGTGAAAGGGAGCGAATAGGTCATCTCCAGTGATGGCAAAGTAAATGAGACAAGGCTGTGGGGATGCGTGGGGAGAGAGGGTTTGTAAAAAAAATGGAAAACGGACGTAATGTAGTAAGTTTCTGATGTTATTATATTCAATATTGAGTCCTAGATGCTGCAAAATGCCTGAAATGAAATGTTGTTCCTTGAGCTTGTGTTGTCCTTTGTCGAAACACTGCAATAGGCACACGACAGAAATGTTAGCGTGACAGCTAAGATGGCAGGCAACTCAGAAATCAGGGGTTTCATTGCTATGGCAGAGTAGAAGTTTTCCACAATGTGGTGACGCAATCTCCATTTGGTCTTGCCAATATAAAGGAGACCACATTGTCAGCAGCAAATGCAGTACAGTAGACAGAAAGAAGTAGAAGCGAAAAACTGTTTTACCTGTAAAGTGGATCTACGACTTTGTACAGTGGGGGGAGGGGGGAGAGGAGAATGGCAAGTGGAACAATCTCTGTGATGGTATGGGAAGGCATCATGAGGGAAATGAGGAAATGTAAGGCGTGATGGAGGAGTCAACCATGGTGTCACAGAGGGAATGGTTCCTCCAGAACACTTCACAATGGAAGATGTGTTTAGTCATGGACTCCTGCTGGAGACGACAGAAATGGCAGAGGATGATCTTTTGCATTTGGAAACTGGTGGGGTGGAAAGCAAGGACATGGGAATGCTTTTGCTGCTCGAGGAGGGAGGGAAGTGCACGAGATGAGTCAGATACGACTGAGGACCCGGCCAACCACAGCAGGGGTGAAGCCACACTTGAGGAAAAAAGGAAGTGATGGTGGAGGCAGCCTGGTAGAAGGTGGTTATCATCATAACATATACGACAGAGATGGGGAACGAGATGCAGAACGAACTGGGGGAACGAGTGTGGAATCCCTACAGGAATTGGTGAAAAGAGTCATAGGTGGGGATTTGAGTAGGACTCGAACAAGGAGTGTTCCACATAGCCCACAAAGAGACAGGTCGAGCTGGGACCCAATTTAAGTACTTGATGGGTGGGGATGTCATGAGATTGACAGCAAATTAGGGTAACTGATGTGTTCGGTGTTGAAGATTAACACCTCATCAATGAAAATCTCGTTACCTTTAGCTTTTGTGGGTTGGACCAAGACAACTACCCATCAGGAAACATCTCCACTGTGGGAACTGCCAGACAAATCCATCTCGACCACTGTTTTTCTTGACAGATGCTAATTATGAGGAAGAGGCTTATTGCCATTCTTTTCATTGTTTGACCAGGCACCTTCCCCTAACTCCCCACCCGCTCCAGCACCTACACATATGTGAGCAACTTACACCTTCGAAATTCGTCTCCTGGCAACAACTTCCTAAAAGGTTCAGCAGCCACCAGCTTCTTGGCCCCCTGCTGAGGTATGACGTAGGCCAAGGTCGTGTATGAATAATCTGCTTCTACTAGGTTCCTAATGGCAGGCACAGACTTTTCCAGATGTTCAACTTGCATCCACTTTCGACCAATGCAGCTGAGGTAAAAACAGCAATGGAAAATGTGAGTGACTTTGTGGGAAAGGAGCAAACTGACACAGGCTAATTATAGCTCCAGGTCCTAAAGCATAAGAAATTAGAACAGGAGTAGGTCATTTGGTCCCTCGAGTCTGCTTCACCATTCAGTAGCATCATTGCTGATCCGACATTTCTACCATTTACTTCCCTGCATTTTCCCTATTACCTCAATTCCCCAACTGACCAAGAATCTCAGCCTTAAATATACACAAGAATGTTGCTCCCACAGCTGTCTCTGACAGGGGAGTTCCAAACACTCTCAAACCTCGGAACAAATTCCTCCTCTTCTCAGGCTTAAAATGGTACACTTTATTGTGAGACTATGTTCTCTGGTCCGAGACTCTCCCGTGAGGGATAACATCCTCTCAGCATTTATCCTGTCAAGCTCCTTAAGAACCCATAGTTTTCAATAAGACCATAACTCATTCTTCTAAACTCCAATGAATAGTGCCAACGTGTTTAGCCTTTGCTCCAGATCCGGGATCATCCCATTGAACATTCTGAAACCACCTCCAATGAAATGATATCTTTCCTTAAACAATGGGACCAAAACTGCTCACATCCAAGGGTGCTGAGACATCATTCCTTTGCATTCTGGGAGTGGACTTCACAGTCACCATGGATGTGAAGACCATCCCTGGTGTCGAGCAGGAAGAAGAGCATCTAACCAGTGGGTACTGAAACACTATGTGCTTGTGTTCCGGGAGTAGACTGGACAGTTGCATATCAAATACACAGGAAAACATTGGATTTTGACTCTATCCGAAAACAAAACCAAAGACCTCCTTTATGCATACAATACTAATATTTACGTACGTTTGATACACTCAGTATGTCTGATGACTGAACTGATACCCGTTTACATTCAGCAGGAAGACATCAGACAGTGGTCTTTTCCCACTGCACCTTGGCAGCAGCTGCCCCAAACTTTACTGCGTCCCTCAGAACGTAGTCCTGGACCTTGGAACATGCCAGTTTACAACACTCGGTCGGGGTCAACTCCTTCTTCTGGAAGACCAACAAGTTGTGGCCAGACCAAAGAATGTCTTTCATCAAAGTGATGGTCATCCAGGCACAGCTGATGTTTCTCTCTGTGCACGTCCCAAGGAGCAAACCTTACAGCACAGAGTTAACAAAGTGTAGAGCTGGATGAACACAGCAGGCCTGGCAGCATCAGAGAAGGAGGAAAGCTGACGTTTCCGGTCTGGACCCTTCTTCAGAATAGAATTCACACAGAGTGCTGCGTCACGGAGCTGCTCGGGGTGAACTTTGACAAAAGCCACTCCGTCTTTCTCCAGATTTCCTTTACAAAGGCACATTCCAGAAGGAGATGTGTGACAGTCTCACCCCCAGCAGCTGCTACAAGGGCAGCATGCGGTGGCGCAGACCGACCGAAGGTACTTAAAGGATCTCACAGGTAGTGCTCTTCTCACCTTTAGCCAAGTAATATCTTGGTGCTTGTTGGAAACTTCTGGTGATGAGGCATTCTGCCAAATTACTTTGACAGTCTGCTTAGGGAATCTCGTGACAGGATGCACCCTCTTCTTTTCCCTCAAGGTCTCAAGTATGCCACGTGCTGACCACTTTCTGGTCAAAGACTTTGATGGTCAAAGATGTTTTTCTTTGCAAATTTCTCCACAAAGGTCAGATGGTACTGAAACGTCCAACTACTCGGAGCGTTCCACAGCAGCAAGGCCAGTCCCAGGTGGAACTCAGCACATAGTGAGACTTGGTGTGTGTGTACCGAGAGTCTAAACACAATTAGTGCAGCTGCACACAAAGGCGGCCATCAGGATGAGGGCAGTGTTGGGTATGTTCACCCCCCCAACTTATCCAGAGTTTTGTACATGGAGTCCCTTCAGACCCGGTCTACCTAAGGCATCCAAAGGCCAAGGTTTTGTTGTTTTTTTCTGATATGCAACTGCACAGAACTGAACTGCATTTGTGACAACGTATGTATACAAAGGGATTTTTTATGAATAAAATATATTTTTGAAATCTAAGAAACAAGCATTCTGGGCGTGGAGTTTGCAGTGAGCACGACTGTGAGGGTCATCTTGGAAGATCATCCCTGGTGACAAGCAGGAGGAAGAGCATCCAACCAGAGGGTACTGAGACATCGCTCGTTTGCATTCTGGGAAAGGACTTCGAGTTACAGCGGGTGTGAAGGGCAACGTGAAAGAACCTGGTGTCACGGAACAGTCGGCCCCAAACAAAACATAACTATACTGTTGCCTTTTTTCCTCGTTTACAGGAGGAAAGAAAGGTTCAGAGGCAAAACTGTCGTATTTCTGTCCTCCTCTAACCAAAAAAAAGGCAAGGTTCAGAGGAGAAGAGACATAATAACGTGAGAGGAAGGTCGGCAGCGAGAGTTCCAGCAACCAAAGGAGCGCAAGCCTAAACAGCTTCTGAAAGTGGTTGCTGCTGAGCAAGAGGCAAGTTTTGAGACGAACATCAACTAACTTTAGATGTTAGTTATCGGAGCAGAGAGCACAAGAAGCTTCAAATTAGTGTTAAAAGCATTTGACATGGTAAGGGTTAATCAAGTTAAAGGGGTAAGACATGGCAGGAGAGCTTCAAATCTTAGTCTGCTCCTCTTGCTCAATGTGGGAAGCCAGGCACAATTCTAGTGCCTGGGACTTGCATGCGTGCAAGCAGTGACTCCAGCTGCAGTCCTGGAAGCCTGCATTTTGAAATTGGAGCTGCATCTGGGGATGTTGTGGAGCATTCGTGAGGCGGAGAGTATTGTGGACAGCACTTCGAGAGAGATGGTCATCCCGCAGACTCCACAGGCAGGAAGGGAATGGGTGACCACCAGGCAGAGCAGGAGGGCTAAGCAGGCAGTCCAGGAATCTCCTGTGGCTGTTCCCCTGCAAAACAAATATAACATTTTGGATACTATGGAGGGGAATAGCCTCTCAAGGGATAACAGCAGCAACCAAATTCATGGCAACACGGTTGGCTCCTGTTTGTCTACCTTGGGTTCCAGCATCTGCAGATTTTTTTGGCTCTGTGGTGTGTTGCCTCCCTGGTGCTAGGGTCCTGGATATCTCAGAGTGGTTGCACGACAGTCTGGAGGGGGAGGGCAAACAGCCAGTAGTTGTGGTACATGTTTGGACTAACAACACAGGGTTTAAAACAAAACAGGTGAGGTCCTAAAAGCATAACATAGGGAACTAGGAAGAAAGTTGAAATGTCGGACCTCAAAAAGGTAGTTATCTCAGGATTACTCCCAGTCCCACAAGCTAGTCAGAGTAGAAACAGCTAGATATATGAGATGAACACGCAGTGGAAAAAGAAGGTGTGGAGGGGGGAGGGTTTCAGATTTGTTGGGCATTTGGACCAGTTCTGGGGGAGGTGGGATAGATGAACGTAGAGCTTTGTTTAGTACTTGGAACTATAATATTATTGTGATTACAGGGGCTTGGCTGAAAGAGGGACTGGACTGACAGCTCAATGTCCCAGCACTTCGGCGTTTCAGGAGTGATAGAAGGGGATGTTAAAGGGATGCGGGAATTGCATTACTGGTAAAGGGCTATCTCACAGCTGTACTGAGAGAGGATACGTCAGACGACTGGTACAGAGAGGGAATATGGGTAGAACTCAGGAAAAGGAAAGGTGAAATCACAATGCTGGGGGCATGCTACAGGCCTCCCAACACCCAGCAGGTGATAGACAAAAGATTATGACAGATTTTGGAAAGTTGTTGAAACAGCAGGGTTGTTGTGGTGAGAGATTTTAACTTCCCCTCTCTTGAAGAGGACTCACTTTGTGCTCGGGGCTTGGATGGGGAAGAATTTCTGAAGACCATTCAAGACGGTTTCTTCGCACAGCATGTCAACAATCCCATCAGGGAAGGGGTTATCCTGGACCTGGTTTTGAGAAATGAGCCCAGCCAGGTTTGTGAAGTTGCTGTGGGGAGCATTTGGGTGTAGTCACCATACAACTGACAATATTAAGATACACATGCATAGGGATAACAGCAGTCCTCAGGTGAAGGCGTTAAATTGGAAGGCGAACTACAACAATATTAGGCAGGAACTGGAAAAGTTCAGAGGAAGGGTCACCGGACCCAAAACGTTAATTGGAGAATTTTGATTGGAGGCAACTTTTTGAGGGTAAATCCACATCGGATATATGGGATTTTTGAAAAGGCAGGAGATAAAAGTTCAGGAGCGGCATGTTCCAGTGAGAATGAAAGATAGGTAGGGTAATTTACATGAACCTTCGATGACCAGGGATGTTATGAGCTTGGTCAAAAGTAAGCATATGCAGGGACTAGGAAGATAGGAACAGACAAAGCCCTGAAAGTATATAAGGAAAGTAGGAAAGAATTTAAACGAGGATTTCGAACAGGTCATGAAAAGACTTTAGCAAACAGGATGAAGGAGAATCCGAAGGCTTCTTATACATACATAAAATGCAAGGGAGTAGCCAGGGAAAGGGTTAGCCTACTCAAGGACAAAGAATGGAATCTATGCGTGGAGCCAGAAGAGGTAGGGGAGGTCCTAAACAAATACTTTGTGTCTGTATTCAACAAAGAGAAGGAATTGCGGGGAGGATAATCTCAGGGAAGGGAGTGTTGGATTTCTAAGCTAAGTTGCTGTTAAAAAGGAAGAGGGTTATGCGTCTTAAAAAGTATTCAGGAAGATAAGTGCCCAGGTCCTGATGGGATCCATTCCAGAATACTGAGGGAGACAAGAGAACAAATTTCTGGAATATTGAGGGACATCACTGTATCCTCTGTGATCACAGGTGAGAACTCACAGGACTTGGGAATAGCCAAATGTTAAGAAGGGTAGAAGGGATAAACCAGCAAATTATAGGCCTGTGAGCCTTACGTCAATGATAGGGAAATTTTTGGAAAAGATTCTCAGGGACAAGAACTAAGTAGTGAAAAGCAAATGGCCTTAATAGCAATAGACAGCAAGGTTTTGCCTGGAGAGGTCATGCCTCACCATCTTGATCAAGTGTTTTGAGGAGGTGACAAAGATGACTGAGGAGGGAAAAGTGGATAATATTGTCTACATGCACTTCAGTAAAGCCTTTGACAAGGTCCCTCACGACAGATTGGAACAACAGGTGAAGTCACATGGTATCGGGGTGAGCTGGCAAGATGGATACAGAACTAGCTTAGTCATAGAAGACAGAGGGTAGCGATGGAAGGATGCTTTTCAGATTGGAGGGTTGTGACTAGTGGTGTTCCACAAGGATCAGAGCTGGGACCTCTGCCTTTCGTGGTCTACATAAATGATTTGGAGGAAAACGTGACTGGTCTAATTATCAATCTTTGTATCATCCGCAAACTTGCTAGAGTTGTGGATAGTAAGGAGGATTGTCAGAGGATACAGCAGGATATCGATCAATTGGAGGCATGGGCAGAAAAATGACAGAAAAAGAGTTAAATCTGGAAAAATTCAGTGTAATGCATTTTGGAAGGAGAAGTACAGTTGCAAACTACACAGGGAACAGTAGACCCCTGAGGTGTATTGGTATGCAGATACAACGTTCTGTGATTTTTCTACAGTTAAATAACATTCTGTTTATTTGTTCTTTCTTCCAAAATGAGCTACTTCACATTTTCCCACATTATACCCCACTGGACAATTTTTTGCCCTTACTCAGCTTATCAAAATCCCCACAAACTGTTTGTATCCATCTCACAACCTGCCTTTCCACCTATTTTAGTGTCGTGCTTAGATAACCAAACAAGAGAAAAGTAAGAAAACAATACCAAGATCTAAGTGGTCAAAATCATTCACCTGACAGGTACAACGCAAATTAAGAGCAGCAATTTCAACTTAAAGGGATATTCAAAGTCCAACTCTAATATTGAGTATTCACCATATTCCCTTGTCTTGATTTTCAAATAGCGCTATTATTTTCAAACTGTATGAGGTTGTCTCTTGATTTCCAATGTTGCACTTCAGCTAAAACTTCCAATTTCCCCTCCTAATCCTTGTTAGTTAAACTCAGAAGTGACACAGATAACAGCTCTGACCAGTGTATCAAGCACTCTGAAGTGTGGGTAGCTTAATTTGATCTCAGGCCTCAAGGCCAGTGTGACCATCAACTGTTCCCAGAAACATAGCTAAATGCAAAATCATGACCCAAAGACCTTCAGCCCCAAATCGGAAAAGCAACAGCTACTGCACCATCCCACAGTCTCATCCTATGCCTTTCCTGAAATTAGCTGTGAATTAAGAAATTTTCCATTTTAAGCCCACTCCTTCTGAGCTAAACTGAAACAGTCCACATCGACTTCCTTCTAGACCATAACAGACACCAGAAAATCTCATCAGTCAAGGCTAAACTGGGATCTGCACTTTAAGGACTGAAAGACCAGTGCCTAGCTTGCTGCATCACAGCGACTCCAGAAGTTGCAGGTTGGAAATTGTTCTATTCCCCGTTTAAGTCAGCAAATTGGTTAAAAGTCCGAGATCTCTCATTGCAGGATCTTGCAGAAATGTAGTTCAGAAAACAAGACGTAAAACAGAAGGATTCTGCAATGTTCAATTTTAAGGCTGGAAATGTATGGTCTTTTTGTGGTGACAGGTGCCATTACACATGGGGCATGACAAAGAAACCCCTCTCCAGCTCCCCACCTCCGTCCTCACCACCGCCCACCACATTGCAAACAGATAATCGTGGGGTAGGGTTGAGAGCAAGGCATCGTGCAGCGTGGGCTGCAAGTAAGGTCAAAGACAAAAGGGGTCAGAGGCAAGGGCAGTATGTTGTCTTGCACTGGCCACACCCCTGCTCTCCATCCATGACCCCCGAATATCACTAGATAGGTCCAGATTGAGGTATTGCTCCCACATCTCAAACTGCTTACCATCTGGGCACGTTGTCAGTGCTCTTGCTCAGCGGGAATGGAATTACTCATAGCAATGCAGTGCAGTGGTCAGAACTGAACCACTTAAGATCCTCAATTGACAGTGGGCCAGCAACAAAATCTGGGCCTTCCTACCAATTCCGTAATTCCTGTTGAAACTGGCAGGTATCTCTCCCATGCCATCGCACCACATTCTCTCCCCTCTCTGCCACATTCCCCACCACATCTTAGATGGACAGGATTCTGCGCTGAGTTTTTAATAATTTGTCACGTGTTCAGATCTTAGATGTTGGTATTGTTTTCTTACTTTTCTCTTGTTTGGTTATCTAAGCACTACACTAAAATAGGTGGAAAGGCAGATTGTGAGATGGATACAAACAGTTTGCGGGGATTTTGATAAGCTGAGTAAGTGGGCAAAAAAATTGTCCAGTGGGGTATAATGTGACTCACATCAGGTCCCAGTCCAGCTGGTTCTCCTCGGTATCTTCTATTCGTTTTGTTATCCTTCTTCAAAAATGTGGCCGAAACCTATTATCATCCTCCAAGACAAGAACCTTCTGCAACCCTCTGTCAATGACCTGTGTGATAGGGACAGAACATTTAAAACCGTTCTGTTGCACAAACTAGGCCTCTGTTCCTCATGTATGGAGGACTAAGAACAGACTGAGTTAAGTGTTTAAGATATTTATTTGATTTGCGTACTTAGGGATCAATTATTTCCTTTGGTGGGAGAGTCTAAGACAATGAGCACAACCCGAAAATTGATGCTCGCCTACTCAGCGATGAAATCAGGAAGTTCTATTTTACACGAAAAGTTATGGAAATCTGGAACTTTATCACAGAAAGCTACTGAAGCTGAAGGTCAAGTGAAAAATTCAAAATTACGACTGACAGATTTTTGCTTGACAACAGTAGTAAGGATTACAGAAACAAGGTGGATGAATGAAAGCTTATTTATTTAGTTAGTTAGTGCATGCTCACAGAATTAAGCAGTAGCCTTTGTAATTGTCTGGGCAGAATTCTTTCAACTCAGCTTCCAGTTTAGTCAGTGGATACTCCTGAACAAAGAGAGTTTGGATGGACCACAGCTGCACCCTTTTGACTCCGGTGATGTTGGACAGCAGCTCAGAGGTCTTGGCTTAAAAAGGATCCACTGTTGTCGTGCAGATTAAAGCTGGGTGAGCAAACAACTGGGTCCATGAGGGGGAAGAGTGTGAGGGAAGGCACACTGCAGGTGGGTGAAGGAAGTCATTGAATAAGGTACAGATGTAGCTATCCATTCGAAATCACCCACCTGTTGGAAGAGAGGGGTGGTATTGCTCAGATGGGAGCAAGGGATATGCGCACGTGTGCATGTACTTCTGTGTTTGTGTACTTGTGTGTACTGGGTTTGCATATTAGAGACAACAAGGTGTGGAGCTGGATGAACACAGCAGGCCAAGCAGCATCATAAGAGCAGGAAAGCATATTGATTGGTTTCGTGATGGGCAGATTAGTAACATGCAGTACTCTGCAGTTAAGTATGTGATGGCAAGGGCAGAAGGTCTCAGGTTTCAGATACAAGTAAGTTTAGATACAAATCAGCTGTAAACTGATCAGCATATTTACTAAAGCAAGAACATTTCAATCTGGAAAGTGCTCTATGCTTAATTTCTGAATTAAACAACTGAAGTAGTATCTGTCAACTGTAAAGTGGTTAGAGCACAGACGTGCACGTCATCGTTTTCTATCGTAACAATTTACCTTTGTACACATCAAATTTAAAATTCGAACCAAACCGTCCTGAGAGTTATCAGCAATTCCTTGATCACTGCATAGGTGGTGTTATCTTCTTTGTTAAACAGCTTTTGGTTTCCACTCCAAATTCTCTCGGGCATCGAGACGTGAGATCAATGGTGATTTGTCTCGGTGCCAAAACCTGCTACTTAAATGTGATGAAGGGTCTGGGCCCGAAACATCAAGCTTTCCTGCTCCTAAGATGCTGCTTGGCCTGCTGCATTCATCCAGCTCCACACCTTGTTATCTCAGATTCTCCAGCATCTGCAGTTCCTATTATCTCTGTTAAATGTGAAATGTGATATTTACAGTCCATTAATTTTGGAAGTGTATAGCGATGGATGCTTTGTCCAACACTGTCAAAAGAGACAGCATTGTATACTAGACGTTGGAAAATAATTGCCGATTGCTCACGTCTGGTGAGTGTAACTCATGCCATGTTTTGTCCACTGAACACACTGTACATCAGGCAAATTGTGAAGTTACTATAACTGAGGAGCTGCTATCTGAGATCACAAGTGTCATTACTGGGGGAAACTGGTAAATCTGTACAACATTTCCTGATAAATACTGCAGACATTGTAAGATGGCAAACAACAAATGGTTTCATTCTCAGATGAAGATATGATATCTCATTTGGTTTTGGCTTTTATCTAATTGCTAAACTCTGCTGGTATTAAAAATGAATACACGTTAGATAATAACTCAGAGATTCAGATTCCAATTGGAAATAAAAATGGAAAGAACTGCAGATGCTGTAAATCAGGAACAAAAACAGAAGTTGCTGGAAGAGCTCAGCAGGTCTGGCAACATCAATGAAGAAAAAAAATCAGAGTTAACGTTTTGGGTCCAGTGACCTTTCCTCAGAACTGATGGTAGCTGGCAAAGCATCAATTTAAATGCAGAAAATAGGGAGGGGGATGGGTAGGGAGAAAACGATAGGACAAAGGATAGAGCCTGAAGAGAGAGGGGAGCAGATGATAGACAAAGGAGTTGATAACAATCTGGCGAGGAGGATGATTAGCTGCTCACAATGTGGTCTCCTCTACATTGGGGCAAATGAAGCGTAGTCTGGGTGACCACTTTGCAGAACATCTCCATCCTGCTTGCAAGTAAGACCAACCTTCCAGTTGCCTGCCACTTTAACATACCACCCTGTCCCCTGGTCAACATTTCAATAGGAGGTCCAGGAAGCACTCTTAAATGGGAGTGACAGATTGTACAAGGCTGTTGAATAGTCCATCGATTGATGGGGTTTACAAGGACTTAACTCTTGCAATGCACATGACAGCTGTCAAGTTGCAACCTGTCACACCGGGAGCAAGACTATAATTCAAATACTGGGAAGAAAATGGAGAAATTTGCTGAAGACTAAACACGTTAAATCAATTGATACCCCCACGCCATCTCTCATAGCAATGGGGAGCTCTACTGTTCTGGTTATTCTGTTAGGTTCAGTCACAATGATCTGCTCTATATCCGGGATAATCCAGCATAAAAAGGATTGGTTGGCAGATTTGAGGCACGGTGCATCCCTTTGGCTATTTGCACAAAGTTATTCGTAAGAGCAATGCTCCTTTTCATGGAAACTTCCTTCAGATACGAGCATGAGTAAAAGGGACATTCTGATCTGTAACTTCAGCTGCTTTCTGAGGCAGAGTGGGCCTGGTTGAGGACCCAGGCCTGACCGTCTGCTAGCATCTCTCTGATATTACTGCCTTAAAAAACGTACAAGGCTGCCATAGGGAACAGCTAATCTTTGATCACTCCGATTACTTCCAGGAGGAATTGTGGACCTGTGCACGGGAACATCCCCAGGGGAGTACAGCCTAAATAAGGATCTTCTAGTGTCGGGGAATCATACTTGTGAATCAAGGAATCAATGGAGTGAGGGATTCTCAGGGAGTAATATCAGAGAGATGCTGGCAGAGGATTAGGCCTGGGTGATCAACCAGGTTTACTCTGTTTTAGCTGGCAGCACAGGATGCACATTAGACTGTCTACTTTACTCATGCATGCATCAGAAGGAAGCTTCCATAAACAGGTCCATTCCTCTTCTGTATAACTTAATGAAAATATGAAAGGGAAGCATCATGCTTCAAATCGATCAACTGATTCTTTCTATTCTGGGTTACCCTGGATATATAGCAGATAATTGTGTGACTAAATCTACCAGAATAACCAGAGCAGTACAGCTCCACATTTCCATCAGAGATGGCACAAGAGACATAAGGAAGGGGAGGGGCAACACTTTTTTTATGGAAAAAATTCAAAATAAAAACTAAACAAGGATTTATTTTCTGAAATTATGGTCCTATGTAAGGTATGCCAATATCAGAGCAAAAACCAACTAGAAAAAAAAAGTCAGCTGTCTGGTGACATCTGGAGAGCGGAGTTTTGTAGCTCAGGTTGTGGACGTTGTGGTTTGTTGGCTCACCGAGCTGGTTTGTTGTTTCGCAGACGTTTCCTCACCATGCCGGGTAACACCATCAGTGCAGCCTCTGATGAAGCACCATTGTGTTTTCCCGTCTGTTATTTAAACTGTGGATTCTGTTTAGCTGGATTACCTACTTCCGGTTTTCCGTCGCAGTGGAGTGTATATGGGGGCGACGTGTTTGTTGATGGCTTTCTTGGTGGAGTACCAGGTTTCTAGGAATTCCCTTGCTTGTCTCTGCTTTGTGGATGGATAAGGAGAACCACCAATTCGACTGGGACAACACCAAGATCCTGGGACAAGCAAATCAGAGACAAGTATGGGAATTCCGAGAAGCCTGGTACTCCACCAAGAAAGCCATCAACAAATACATACAACTTCACCCCACATATACTCCACTGCGAAAGAAAACCGGAAGTGAGGTCATCCAGCTCAACAGACTCCAGAGTTTAAATAACAGTCGGGAAAACACAACGGCGCTTTATCGGAGGCTGCACTGATGATGTTCCCCAGCACGGTAATGAAACGTCTGCGAAATAACGATCCAGCTCGGCGAGCCAACCAACCACAACATCTGGACAGAAACAGAGTTCTCGATTCAGGCGATGACCTTTCATCAACAATAAAGAGAAACAGAAACGTAGGAGATTTTACACTCGAAATCTCTATTTCTCTTCTGCTCTGTTGAACAATCATTAATCTGAAACACGAACTCTGTTTTCATCCCCTCAGATGCTGCCCGATCGGTTCAGTTTTTCTGACCTTGTTTTAATTGTAATTTAAATTTCCAGTATCAGCAGTGTTTTGCTCCCATGTTCATACCTAAGACATCCATTTGCAATTACCTCAAGAGATGAAACATTCTCAGAGCTCTCATGAAACCTTTGGAGTGGGAGATACATACTTCAACAACACACCTACAAGCACATGTGAACAAGTACTTTTGGAACAATCTTCTTACCTCTTTCCAGATGTAATAATGGCTCAGGAAGCTGCTTATCTCTCCTCGTGTCAGTATTCTTCCTGAGTAAGGATCGTGATATCCTGGCAACATTTCAATGTCAAGAGCTTTCAGATGGCTTGTTTTGAGGACTCTGTCAATACAAAACATCTGTCACGTTATTACGAGATGGGAGAGATGATACTGGCCTGAGCATAGCATGAACCGTGGCAGCTTTGGTTCAGATGACTCCAAACTGAACAAGCAGGGTTTATGCTGCAATGAATCAACAAAGCTATAAGCTCAGGTCAAGGTTTTTAAACAGTGATCCACATGTCTGAAAAAGGGTCCAGGCCCGAAACATCAGCTTTCCTGCTCCTCTGATGCTGCTTGGCCTGCTGTGTTCATCCAGCTCTACACCTTGTTATCTCAGATTCTCCAACATCTGCAGTTCCTGCTATCTCTGCCACGTTATGATGTCCCATTTCTGAGTTGGAGGGTGGTTAAAAACTATTGTGGATAACCCTTCCATGATGTGAAATAACCTGGAATGACTACTAACCCTGCAGTTTTTCCTATCATTACTAACTCCCAGTTCCAATCTTATGTTGACATTGGGTTTGAAGGCATGTGGATCATCAGGCCAGTATCATCTCTCCCATCTCAGACCAGAGGATGGTACACAAGTGGGGCCTCTGGGCCCCAGTGTCAGGACCACTTTCTTTGTTGACATATGTTAATGATCTAGATTTGTGCACACAGTACAATGACGCAAAACTTGCAAGATCTGAGAACTGACAGGTGGGTAGTGTTCAATGTCAAGAGAACACAGACAGGGTAATGGAATGACTGAAGCATTGGCATACTGTCCTGCTTGTTATTTATATGCCTCAGAGTTAGATGAACTCCCATCGACACGGGGAACAACAATTATCTTGCCATCGGAAAATCCAGAGCAAAGAATTATGATAAATCTGTATTAAACATCACTTCAGCCTCAAGACAAGAGTTGTGTCTACTTCTGGGCACTGCACTTTAAAAAAGATGTGAAGGCATGAGAAAGAGTACGGAGATGGGAATCAGCAAAATGGTTCCAGGAATGAAGAATGTCAATGGGGTGGATAGAGTGGAGAAACTGAGGTTGTCCTTCTTGAAGAAGATTAAGAGGAGATCTGATAAAGACATTCAAAATCATGAGGGGTCTGGGTACACTCGATTCAAGAGGAACAGAAATGCAGATACTGTTCCCATTGGTTGAAGGGTCAAGACCAGAGGACTCTGGTATTAAAAGACTGACAAAAGAAACAATGGCGATATGAGGATGGTTTTGAGGAAGGGTCACCGGACCCGAAATGTTAGCTCTGTTTTTTTCCTTCAGAGTGCTGCCAGACCTGCCAAGCATTTCCAGCAACTTTGTTTTTGTTCCTGATATGAGGAAGTGTTTTCACGCAGTGGTTAGGGGTCAGCAAGACATTGCCTGTCAATGGGGAATTCAATCTTCGTTCTCAAAACAACAAAATAAACAAGTGTCTCAGGAAAACAAATTAACAGACACAGGGCATTCTCTCATATATTGGCAGGGAGTGGGATGAGATGGTTTGCTCCTGCAGAGATCTAGCATGGACCCGATGGCCTTCTTCTCTGTTTTAACTATCGTATGATCATTACAACGGCATTCTTCGCTTGCCACAAGCTGCTTTTTCATTTCCTGGTCAGAACTTCCTGTTTTACCTCACTCACAGACAGTAAGAACTGCCGATGCTGAAATCAGAGATAACACAGTGTGGAGCTCGAGGAACACAACAAGCCAGGCAGCATCAGAGGAGCAGAAAGTTGACTTTTCGGGTCGGGATCCTTCTTCAGAAATTTGTGTTATTTCCTGTTTTACCTCCCTGCTTTGCCCTGTATCCCTGTGCTGGGATTGAAATTAATTGAGAAATAAAACGTAAAGAATTACCACTGAATTGTTGTTGGGTACCACTGCAGAGATTTAGGGCAGAATTGTCCACGCTCAATGGCGACAGGTACAGAGGGGCTGAGGGATAGAGAAGGCAGTTGGAAACCTCCAACGGTCGCTCCCCGACTGGTTGTCCTTCCTCGAAACGTCTTTGCCCGGAGTCGGATGCACAGGAACACGCAACCTGCTCCACAGCTGACGGTTGTGTCGCTGAGGAGGGTTTCGGGTGTGGAGGGGGAGACGAGGGAGCCAAATGAGGCCCCTCCGGGTGAGTGGACATTTTCTCCCGGCTGTGCAAAACGTTCTCCATGTTGCACGGGGCGGCACCTGCGGAACTGGGAACCGCCGATTCTACGGGGTCGACGTCTCACTGGTAACAAGGGCCGAGCGCGTTATTACCTGGCAGCACGTGAGAGTTCAGGGGGGAGGGAAAAAGGACCAGGCACGCGCCCCAGAGGGCCATCCTTCCCAACCCGAGGTCTCCCCCACCCCGCCCCGTCACCGCAAGTACCTGTTCACTATTGAGCAGGGAGGCCATTTTCAGCGCCGCCATATTGACGCGCTCTGTCAAGTCAAGGCGACTAAACCGGACCTTGCCAATGCCCTTCCTGATTACGACGCCGTGTTTTTCGGTTGTTCCCATTCAGTTGGACAGGAATCAACAGGTGTCCCGTAGCAGCAGGAGGAGGAGGCCATTCGCCCCACCTTGCCCTCTCTGGCCGCCCACGTGAGCACTGGGCCCTCTCACATGTACTTGCTTTGAGGACTCAGACAGGGTCCCGCTGGAGAGTCCAGCCTTGAAAATTAGGGGAGGGGTCGGGGCGGGGTTGATTTTCCATACTCAGAATGAGTTAATTTTGGAAAGTTTAATTCTGACTCACAGCAGGGAGCCCACGAGCATCAGTGGGAGGCTCGACCACAGCTTTGGCACATTAACACCCATCCAAACGTTGGGAGATAGGAGTCCAGTCGTATGGAACAGATATCAGAATCTTCTACCCAGTGTTTTCCACTCAATAACATTTTAATGAAAAACAAACTACATCCTGAAGAAAACACAAAAGGATTTCACGCTTCAATTGGTAAACAGAATCTATGCAGGAAGTTATTTTCTTCAGGATCAGTACTTACTTCCCATCCACAGCATCCACCACCTTGAATGCGATTTCCTGTTTGTAAAGCGTGCAGAGCGTTCATTTTCTTCTGTCTGTTCTGTGCTTGAGATTTATCATGAAGTTCTAAGGACGCATTCACGTCAACTGATTATTACCAATGACCAGGCATTGATTCTCAGCTATTTTAAAGGCTTTTATATATCGCTAGTTATTTGACTCTTCAATGAAGCACATTTGGAGTTTCTTCTAAACAGACAGGTAAACCACCTACTTTCAATATCTGCTTTGCTTTTCTCTTTTAAGAATTCACCTATAGAAATAGATTTGGGAATCAACATCTCATGACACCAGTTTGCATAACAGACACATTTTCACTATGCTGTTACTGGCAAATGCTCAAGTAATAATGATTCCAAATCAAAGAATTTTAATCTTTCAGGTGAACATAAAAGATTCAATGATACTACACAAAGTTGAGAAGGGCAGTTCTTCCCAACATCTATACTCTCATCGATCGATGTGTCAATGAAGTAACACAATCGTCTATCAGTTGGTGGGTCGGTGGAAGTACTGCAATACTCCATTAATGATTGTCTCAGTGGGATTAATGCAATACTGCAAGAAATACTGAACTAAGGGCCTTATCATGCTACTCTGTCAACTGACCCAGTAAATTTCTATTGTTCTGCAAATTTTGGCGTCTAATATGCGATGGGGTACATCTCTTTTTCATTATCTGTGCTCCTGACAAATTCAGAATTTGTTGCCCATTCCCATATTCCCTTGAACTGAGTGGCTTGTTCAGCCATTTCAGAGGCTGGTTGAGAATCAAGCACATTGCTGTGATCTGGGGTCAAACGTAGGTCTGACCAGGTAGGGATGGCAGATTTCCATTTCCAAAGGACATTAGTGAACCAGATGAGTTTTTACAACAATTAGTGATAACCTTTTGGTCACCATTACTAAGAGGATCTTTCAGATCCAGTTATATTAATTGGATTTAGAATTCCAACAGTTGCCATGGTGGGATTTGAACCTGTATCTCTACATCATCAGTCAGGCCCTCTGAATTACTAGTCCAGTGACACTCATACCATCTCCATTGGATGCAGACAAACATAAATTAATTTATCATATAGAAACTTGAGAGAACAACTTGACGTGTTATTCATTTCGTTGTTGGTGGCATCCAATATCTTACCCTGATCCAGGAGTCATGCCTTATGACAAGCTTGATTCCTGCATTGATCTTGACATGGTGTGGTTCCCGAGTAGAGTGGGGTGGCAATGATGGATCAGCAACTAACTGTTTAAATTGTGAGCCCAATCCCATTTATGCTGTGACCCATGGAAGCCCATTCAAGTGGAAAGAATGTACAGTGCATCATACAGGATGTAGTGAATATGAGAACATACAGTACTTTGATACGGTTTCAATTAGGTCAGACAGGTGAAGAGATGGGAGTGCATTGGAAGAGTAGTGGAAGGCAGTACAGTGTGTCGAAAGGCCTAGGCCCTGTGCCACAGAGTGGTCTGATTTGGGTTTCTACTTGTAGTTTTCCCAGTATCATAGTTTTTTTAATCGAGATAATTGTTTTTGTCGGAAGTGTTGAGCCATTGCCAGGGTACAAAAGTAGGTCAAGAAGCAAGTTGTCCTGAGTCACACTCATGCCACTTGGCAATAGCTGGAAAAAGAGGATTTAACTAGACTGTACATTTAAGGCACAGAGGCTATTTGTTGTGAAGACTTATCCTGAGGGCAAGAGCAGTTTATACTTCGGAATCATTGCAGGTTAGCAACATATTTAGAAAATCCAGGTTGTCCCATTGGGAGAAGCCAAATCAGCAGAATCCAGCAGAAAATGACTGATGTAGTTTCTCTTTTATTTTAAACACTTCTTTTAAGATGCGACTTGCTATTTAGCACTTTCCCACATTCCTCATTGAGCTATTAAAACATAGAACATAGAACACTACAGCGCAGTACAGACCCTTCGACCCTTGATGTTGCGCCGACTGGTGAAACCAATCTGAAGCCCATCTAACCTACACTATTCCCTTATCATCCATATGTTTATCCAATGACCATTTACGTGCCCTTAAAGTTGGTGAGTCTAATACTGCTGCAGGCAAGGCATTCCATGCCCTGACGACTCTCTGAGTAAAGAATCTACCTCTCACATCTGTCCTATATCTGTCACCCCTCAATTTAAAGCTATGTCCCCTCGTGCTTGCCGTCACCATCCGAGGAAACAGGCTCTCACAGTCCACCCTATCTAATCCTCTGATCATCTTGTATGTCTCGATTAAGTCACCTCTTAACCTTCTTCTCTCTAACGAAAACAGCCTCAAGTCCCTCAGCCTTTCCTCAGAAGACCTTCCCTCCATACCAGGCAACATCCTGGTAAATCTCTTCTGCACCCTTTCCAATGCTTCCACGTCCTTCTTATCATGCGGTGACCAGAACTGCACGCAATACTCCAAGTGCGGCCGCACCAGAGTTTTGTACAGCTGCAACATGACCTCACGGCTCCGAAACTCAATCCCTCTACCAATAAAATGTAACATACCGTCTGCCTTCTTAACAACCCCATCAACCTGGGTGGCAACTTTCAGGGATCTATGCACATGGAGACCAAGATCTCTCTGCTCGTCCATACTACCAAGAATCTTACCATTAGCCCAGTACTCTGTATTCCTGTTACTCCTTCCAAAGTGAATCACCTCACACTTTTCCGCATTAAACTCCATTTGCCACCTCTCAGCCCACCTCTGCAGCTTATCTGTGCCCCTCTGTAACCTGCAACATCCTTCCGCACTATCCACAACTCCACCGACTTTAGTGTCATCCGCAAATTTACTAACCCATCCATCTACGCCCTCATCCAGGTCATTTATAAAAATGACAAACAACAGTTGCCCCAAAACAGATCCTTGCGGTACACCACGAGTAACTGAACTCCAGGATGAACATTTCCCATCAACCACCGCCCTCTCTCTTCTTACAGCTAGCCCAATTTCTGATCCAAACCGCTAAATCACCCTCAATCGCATGCCTCCGAATTTTCTGCAATAGCCTACCGTGGGGAACCTTATCAAACGCTTTACTGAAATCCATATACACCACATCAACCGCTTTACCCTCATCCACCTGTTTGGTCACCTTCTCAAAGAACTCAATAAGGTTTGTGAGGCGCGACCTACCCTTCACAAAACCGTGTTGACTATCCCTAATCAAATTATTCCTTTCTAGATGATTATAAATCCTATCTCTGATAATCCTTTCCAACACTTTACCCACAACCGAAGTAAGGCTCACTGGTCTATAATTACCAGGGTGGTCTGTACTCCCCTTCTTGAACAAGGGGACAACATTTGCTATCCTCCAGTCTTCTGGCACTATTACTTGTTACAATTTAGGTTCAAGACAATTAACTGAGTGTTTTTCAGGATTTTCAATTGTGACACTTTCAGCTGTGACTAATGTGATCGACTTTCACACATTCTGATTTTATGAAGGCAATTTCACTAGAGCGAGACTGAACAGCAGTGTAAGGAAATTGCTTCTTCAGATAATACAGTTACATAGAGCTCAGAGTTTGGATTCAGATGCAATCTAAATTAACTGCTGTGAAGCAAACAACTTAAATTCCATGAAGGAATGAACCAGTTCATTACTTGGGCCCTGAACATTAATGAACTGATTTTGATTATAAAATCAATCAAACTCATTTTCAACTTTAACCACTATCAGGAGCCAATCAAATTCTTTGCACACTTTTCTATTTATAATATCACATCAAGGGACCAGAAACACAATCCAAAAGCAGCATCCTCTCCAAAGTGGACATACCCAGCATCGAAATAATAATTACTCAAAATTAACTCTGCAAGGCAAGTTATGTCTTTCATATACCACCAGACTCACAAAGCAACTGTATCGCCATGGAGCTCATTTACTGTTAGGAGGACAGCAGACATGCTTCAGGCATGTCCTCAAAATATTCCTGAAATGGAATA